>LZPO01055347.1:55246-68165 GCA_001675575.1 Neotoma lepida
TGTGTGTGTGTGTGTGTGTGTGTGTGTGTGTGTGTGTGTAGTGGGAAGGGGAGTTGGGAGTGGATCAGTATATATCCATGTATGAAATTGTCAAAGAGTAAATGAAAGATAAATTTAGTATATATTGGCACTCCTGTATTACTTGATATTTAAGATGTTTAAAGTGACTTCAAAGCATCACTGTGAAGTGAACTTTACTTGTCCCAGCTTCAAGAGTTATGTTGGTGTTGCTTTTTGTTTTTTCTCTTACAGGTAACTTCTGTCTCTTTACTTTCTATTCTTTGATAATTAATACTGGGAATATTTAGAGAGCCCTAGTCCTAAATATCTTTGATGAACTCTCCTGGTTGACACATGGTTCTTGGAGAGTTCCTGTATTGAGAGCACCTTCCTCTGCTGCATACCCTAGATGCGTCTGTAGTAACTGTCATCATTGCTTGTTCTGGATAATGCATTGCACATGTAGCATTAATTTAAGTATTACCATCAGCCCATTTTTTTCATGTGATTCCCAGAACAGTAAGGGATTCATCACTACTATTGTGTACATTTCTTTCAATTGAATAAGGTTCAGAAACTTCAGGACTTAACGACAGCCTCTAGATTTTCTACCTTTGGTCCTGTCTTTCTGTCTCCTTAGGAAAACTACTGATCTGGACACTATATTCATTTTAATTGCTTTATAGAATTCCATTGTGTAAATAAAATGTGGTTATTATTATTTGTAGCTAAGAATACTTATGTTCTTATGCTTTCCCACAGTTATAACTAAGGGTAGAATTTCTATATTCTCATTTACTAGGTACTGGTCGAGCAAGTTGACCTTGAGGTGGTTACTAGGTCATACTTCACTTTCCAGAATAGTCCATCTTTTAAAAGTTTCAATAGCTTTCCTGTGTTTGTATTCATTCTGATATTTTCTTTTAATTATTTATATTTTGTCCTTGTTTTTCCAGTGAGCTGTTTGTCTTTTAAAATTTGATTTAGAATTGATTTGTAGGAATTCTTTACTTAACCGAATACCAATCTTTTGTATATAAGGTATTCTGCAAATATGTTATTCTTGTTCTTCTTCGCATCCAGAACTTATAATGTAGCTTTAAATATTTTTTAGATTTGTCAGCCTTTGATGTTTACATGTTTTCCCCTCTTGTTTGAATGTATTCCCTATTCTAAAAGTTTTACAGTTTAACTTTTCACATTTAAGTACTAATTGATCTGGACTCTTAAGACGTACCAGGGGAACTCTTTTCTCCACTTGAGCTTCTTGCCTCATGCCAGTTACTGAATGGTCACAGACATGCTTTTCTAGCCTTTCTTTCTTTAGCGTGGGGTTCTTGTTTATTTTCACAAGCTCAGATACGTTTTGAATATGTTTATTTTGTCTGTTATCTCTTGTGTAATAGAGTGCTTCCTGAGTGTTTACTTTGTCTTACTGAGAACTGAGTATGTTTACAGCCATATTTTGTACAGCAGGATAAGAGGCAACAGCAGGGTAATTGATGAGTGTGGATTCTCCTTTCAGAATTACTCAAGAGAGTTCTGGCCAAAGCTATGTAAGCATGGTCAAGTTACTTTATCTTTTAAGGCTAGTTTGTTTGCTTTGTTTTCCCCATGAGACATTGTAATATAAATTGTATTAGTAAATTGTCAATGTGCAGTTGTGTTTGTTGAATGCTGATTCTAAATCAAGAGATGGGCCCCTTGCTTCAGATTCAAGCATGTTTATATCATGTGTTCTTTGAAGACCCCTTTCTGAGGCAGACTGCCTCTTGCCTCTGTAACAGGAGAAGAGCAAATAGCTAAAGAAAGTTAAACCATTTCCAACCAGGTCACTGTTTATCTCATAGTCTAAAAATGCCTGCAGTGGGAAAGAGAAGAGGGACCCTCATTTCTGGAGAGGCCAGTCTGCTCTGCATAGGACTCTTAGTTGCAAACACAGCTGGCTGCCTCAGGAGCTTCCCCAGTCAACTTCTGCTGTGTGTGTATGTATCTGATAGGGTATGTGTCTGATATGCTGTTTGCTTGCTCTCAGTTGTCTCTGCTGGGTGTTGGAAGCACCTGATTTGATATTTTGCCGTCTCTCATCTGCTTCTATCTGCTGTTTGCTATTTGCCCCTTTACTTTTGTTTGCTACATACTTAATAAACTCACTCTACTTAACCAACTCACTCATTTGAAACCTGAAGTACAAATAGTATATAGATAAGTCTTTCTGTGGAACAAACAGCAATTGGGATAGTATCCACTTTGCAGAGTTTTGAAATTTTAAGTAGATATATAAAAACCCTTTAATATAACATTTGGCACAAGGTAGGCACCTAGTGGCCACTGGGTGTGCATTAATATTTTCATTGTATTATTTTCTATATATTTCCTTTATATTGTCCTACTTTAGCTTGGCTCTTTGTAATAGAACATCTTGCTTTTCTCAGGATTGAAATTCACAACTCTATGTTTAACTGTATCATTGATGTTTTTTTGCAGGGGAGGGGCAGTTTTGGTAAGATAGTTAGGTTTGGTGTTGTATGTTTTAGGTTNNCTCTGCATTCCATAATTTAAAAGAAAGAAAGCTTGTTTGTTTATTTTTATGTTGTGTATAGTTACATCTAGAAATTGTATTATTTTTTTCAAAAGTAAGTGGAAAAAGGTGCTTGCTGTAAGCCTGACAAATTGAGTCCTTGAGATTCACGTGGAAGGAGAGAACTGACTCCTGCACCTCGTCCTCTGGCCTCCACATAGGCACTGGCATACACACTTTTTCTGCATACACATACATATGCTTGAGAGTGACCATGCACGAGAACCGCACACACAGGCACTAAAATGTGACACATTTTTAAAAATGTATCCTTAAATTAGATACTGTGACTAGTATAACTTTGTATATACAGAATCACTGATTGTGGTGTTTTGCATAGTAACACTTGCTGTATCCCTGTCTTGAGTGCATCCCGGTGATGTGTGCCATTATTGAAGACTATGTTCCAGAAACCAGTCTTCCTTTTCTTGGTTGGCATATGTGTGCACTAGCCTGGTATGTCAGTTTAACTGGAAGTTTGGCTGAAGCAATGCTCTGGTGCAGAATCTCCCTGTCACTGATTAAGAATCCAGTTCAGTGACTGGTTCTGTTCACAGTAGTTCTCCAGAATTTCCCTGTCACTGATTAAGAATCCAGTTCAATGACTGGTTCTGTTCACAGTAGTTCTCATTTTGTGAGTCATATCAAGAAAACTCATTTGAAAAGTGAGTTATTTGCTTTGGCCTCACTTTGCTTTGTTCTTTTTGTTAGAAACTCCCCTGGACAGCAAGACCTCCTTCCTAAAATGGCAGTTGATGTGTGCACTTACCTTTTTGTTTTCCCTAGGCCTGGACCAAGTGACATTCCAGTCTGCTGTGGTCATCTAGTAATGCAGGCAGTGCAACAGGAAGACAGGCGGGAGGAGCTTGGTAGTACCAGGGACCAGCTGTGTTTCAGGATCTCGGCTAGTACGGCAAGGGAAGTGTTGGAGTACTTCAGCAAAGCAGTGAGGCTGGCTGTTGTTGTTTATAAACCCCCGCTAGAAAGCTGTGATGTTTATGTCCCAGGGACTACTCAAAATTACTGTTTGTTTGCTCTTTCTGCCTCTTTCCGAATTCTCAACCACATGCACCTGTCTTGGGTCAGTTGTGAAAGACATTAACATAAGAATACTGAAGAAACTGCTCAAATTTAAAACTATGATCAGAATATTGTATGAAAAGAAATTTCATTAAAAGAAAGTAAATATTTAAAAATGTAGGTTTGCTGGTTAATAATAGTGAAAAGGGTAGAGCTGTGAAGATATTGTTAATTTAAATAAGTGGCTTAAAGATTTTNAAAAATTGAAATAAGTTGAGTGCTATGATTTCAGTTTTAGTATAGATGTAGATGGGAACATTTTGGTTATAGAGAGTTCTGTGATTAACTTGCCATAGTTTAAAAAGTTATTTTGCATTGATGGAAATAGTACAAACATAGGTGAACGATAGCTTATCAACCTTAGTGCATATAATTTGTATGAGGCATTATCCTTACTGAAACTTAGAAATTTTCTACTTATGGATTATATATACAAAGATTATAAAGACAGGTTTTCATGTTTTCTCTACTTGGGCTTTCTTTTGGATATTAGAAAGCAGAAGTTTATTTCAGGCACATGGTTATTTGAACAGAAGACGTTTCATACTTTTATATATGTTTTTGGTTTTTTGAGACAGGGTTTCTCTGTGTAACAGTCCTGGTTGTCCTGGAACTCGCTTTGTAGCCCAGGCTGGCCTCGAACTCACAGATATTCACCTGCCTCTTCCTCCCAAGTGCTGAGATTAAAGGTGTGCACCACCACCACCCAGCTACTTTTATATATGTTAACGTGGGCAGAGTCAGTTAAATTATTGGAAATGATTTGAACTTGTAGAGATTCTGCTTCAGTAATAGGAATATAAATGTATACAGTGCCATTTGTTTTTTGTGAGCCTTAATTCCCATTTTTTTCACATAGACTTTAAATGTATACTGTATTTTTACATTATTTTGTTACAAATAGGATTTATACACACACACCCTTTCCAACTACTTGTTCACTTAAAAATTTATAGACAGAAAATGATACCAAAGTGCCTCAATTTGTGACAGATGGCTTAATCCTTAGTAAGCACAGGGTCTCATGGCACAGTATGCAGTAGTATCCCCCTGCTGTACAGCTGAGGCAACACGGTACTCAACATGTCTCAGAGGGTCNTGTGGGTGTTTAGTGAAATGACTGAGACTTGAACTGCCCANTTTTAAGATACAGTTGTACTATGTAGCTTTTGTGTTGTCCTTGAACTTCAGGTCCTCCAGTCTCAGTCACCTGAGTGCACGGGATTACAGGCTTGTAACACTGTGCCTGGCTAAATTAACAATGTTAATTAACATTTATTCATTCATTCATTTCTTTTCTTTAGATGTGTTTGTGGGGGCATGTGTGTTATAGCATGTATGTGACTCCACCTTGTAGGAGTCAGTTCTCCTACATGTGGAGCCCTAGGACCAAACTCGGGTAGTCAGGCCTTTCTTTACCTTACCTACTTAGCCATCTCATTGCTATAACTAATTTTTTTTTTCCTTCTCTTCTCTTTCTCCTTCTCCCTCTCCAGGGTCTCTCTACATAGTCTAGGCTCTTTTGGAACTCACTATGTAGACCAGTCTGACCTTGAACTCACAGAGATCCACCTGCCTCTGCCTCCCATTTGATGGGATTAAATTTGTGTACCACCACTCCCAGCANCTATTTACTGTGAAAATTTTTAAGTAGGTGAACTCCATCCTCCAGACTAGAGTTTTCAGAAATGTCTTTTAAGACATTATTTTGTTGTTGTTATTGTTGTTGTCGAGACAGGGTTTCCCTGTGTAGTACTGACTGTCCTGGAACTCACTCTGTAGACCAGGCTGGCTTCTAACTCACAGAGATCTGTTTGCCTCTGCCTCCCAAATGCTAGAATTAAAGGTTTGGGCCACCACACCGGGCATTTTGTTGTTATTTTTAGCTGGACTATTTTAAAAAGAAATCTTAGAACCTATCATTTTATTTCTTCTCTACTTAAATGTGTGTCTTGCTAATAACAAAATTACCCTTAATATTATCCCTATTCAAATTTCCCACCGTCCATCAAGAATATGGTTTTATGGTTAGTTTATTTATTTATTTTTTTTATCAGATCTGAGGTTCACACATTGCCTTTAGTTCTTTTAATCTTAGAGTGCTTTTAAATACTATAAACTTTCTGAGAACACTGGGTTGGTTTTCCTATAGAATTTCCCAATTCTAGATTTCCTTTGCTTTTTTGCAGAGTGAAGGTGGTTTTGCTGGTGTCTTCGGCTTTAAAGGCACTATGGATGAGGCTTAGCCATGAGACACATTTCTTTTTGGTTTTTCGAGACAGGGTTTCTCTGTGTAGCTTTGTGCCTTTCCTGGAACTCACTTGGTAGCCCAGGCTGGCCTTGAACTCCGCCTGCCTCTGCCTCCTGAGTGCTGGGGTTAAAGGCGTGCGCCACCACCAGGCGAGACACATTTCTTAAGCAGGTTGAGCATTTCACATGTATCACATTAGGTCAGGTTGTGATAGCCCCTCTAATGTCAGGCTCTTTATTAGCCTTCATCTAATGGTGTCGTCTGTGAGGTCTTTGTCCTGGTCACTTAGGGTTTACAAAATCATCCTTTTCTAGTTTTATTTCTCATTTGTTGGTTGAAATTCTTTGCAAATAGAAATAGATTTCCTCATCATCCAAGCCACAACTGCTTATTTTTTCCACTTGTTGCTTTTTTTTTTTTTGCCTAAGAATTAAAAAATAATTTAAAAAAATAGTTTGTATATTTGTGTATGTGTATGAGTACCAGTGCATGCAGAAGCCTGTGGAGGTCAGAAAAAGCATTGGATTCCCAGGAACTGGAGTTACAGCTGTGAGTTGCCCCATGGGTGCTGTGAACTAAACTGGGTCCGTCTGCAAGAGCACCGAGTGCTCTCAACAGCTGAGCCATCTCTTCAGCCCCATTGCCTAAGAAGTGACACTAGGTATAAAACACAGGCATACAAATCAAGCCTTTACTGATAATGAATCATAAAGAAATTTATTTTGAAGTAGTTCTTTAGTACATATAGAGTTCTGTCCTGTATTAAATTTGCACACTAATTAGATGGATGTGCTTGTTTATTCTTACCTAAAAAGTTAAATCCTAGCCCAACATTTGATACCTTAGGACATAGAACATCTTCAGTCTTTTTCATAGTTAATCAATAATTTGATTTCATAATCAATACTGAGTGTTGCTTTGCATAAATGTGTAATACACAANGACAGAAGTAAATTTAGGACCATTACAGAAATTATTGGATATTTCTAGTCCCAAGGTAAAGTTTATTAAATGATTTATTAAACTCAGTAGAGCAACTGAAACAGCAGATTTTAAAGCCAAATAATTATTCCAACAATCCAATCCAAAGGCACACAAATTTTATACTTGTATGATGAGGAGTGATGGCAGGAAAATAACCGAGTCTTTGTTTTCAACTAAACTATCGTGTTTCCATAAAATCAGAAAACTTCCTATTTACAGTAAAAATAAAAAAAGCAGTTCATAATGTCCCATAGTCTCCAATCTGGGCTAATTTGTTTCAGGCAGTGTGCGTTGGCACTGTGTGGTGTGGCAGCTTGTGTAAAGTGCTTATGTTTTGTGTTCAGAACCAAAGCTGTGGTGAAGTCACAAAAGACCACATGGGCTGGCAGAAACATCTCACATTCTTAGATTTGTTGATTTGTAGATTGATTGTGAATTAATTTTTAGTCTCTGGGCTTGGTAGCCCATGCCTGTAATTCTACAACTCGGGAAGTAGAGGCAGGAAGATCATTCAAGTACAAACCTGCCAATGTGGCAAGTTCCAGACTAGCCAGGACTACAAACAAAACAGAGTAACGTGATTGTTGGCAGGTTTTCCTGCCTTTGTCCTCACATTCAGTTAGAGGCCACATGAGGCCACCACCTACAGTCTTAGAGTTGATCCAAACTCTAGGAAAGCAGAATAAATTTTTTTTAAGTTTATTACCTTTATTATGTGCCTTCATTACTCATCTTGATTTTACCTTAGTTCTTTTGGCTTTCCTGTTTTTTCTTTAGTGGGTTTTTGTGTACTGCTGTGTCTTCTGGTGGCTGAGTTCTTCTGACAGGAACCAGTCTTGGAGAGCTTCTTAGTTTCCTAATGTAACGCTTGCTGAAACATTACTTTTTCTCACCTAGACTTTGAAGGTGTCTTCTTCAGAGCCTTGGTCCCTAAGAGGAGAAGGTATGTAAGGCATAGAGTTGGCGTTGCTTGTCTGCTAATCTCTACAGGTTGTCTTTTTTTTTTTTTAAACTATAAATCATCCACTCATTTACTCAAGAAAACTTTATTCAAGAAATACATTGCATACCACAGATACATGATCATAGTGAAAAGACAACATGCTTTCATACCAACTTATTTTTATTATAGTCCTATTTCTGTGACTCCTCCATTCAGAAAACAGGAACCACTTTTTCATTAAGCTGTGGTTCCTTTTCTTTTAATCTAACTTTAGCTTAAGGAAAGTTTAGATTATAGAATCATGAAGTTAGCTTTCCATCTGTACATTACAATTTAATTATTCATAAAGCCCCAAACTATGTACTACACTAGATAACTTTGAAAATAAAATGTCTATTGATTGTAAAGTTAAAAAAAATACTTTATACCATTAACAGCTTCCTTGTTCTCTCCTATTCTCATTCTGTTTGGCGTATACCTTAGAGAGTGAAAAGGAAATACAAATGTTGTCCACTCTTACATTCAGATGTCAAGATAATGGTTATCATGTAGTGTTCAGTTCTTCAATGACTAATTTTACACTCAAATTGCTACCCATGTATTTTAAAACTGCACTTTCAAAACACTTTTGGGGGAAGTGTTGCCATTAAAGGGTGGGAAGAGTGTGTGACATTGGAAGTATAAAATACATCTGGCTACATAAATACAAGAATAATCTTATTTATCTGACTCTAAATGCAGATCTGTGTTATTTATAAATTTGGCAAGACTTCTCAAAAGAAAAGATTATCTTTTGAGACAAAATTTCCCTGTGGAGACCTGACTAGCCTGGAATTTGTGATCCTCCTCAACTGGGAGTGTAAACCAAAACTTTGGGTTTTTTTGTTTTTGTTTTTTGGTTTTTCAAGACAGGGTTTCTCTGTGTAGCCCTGGCTGTCCTGGAACTGGCTCTGTAGACCAGGCTGGCCTTGAACTCACAAAGATCCACCTTCTTCTGCCTCCTGAGTGCTGGGATTTAAGGCATGCGCCACCATTGTCTGGGGCAAAACTTTGTTTTCTAAGATCACTTGGACATTATTTTCTGTGTGATAATGTGATCAGTTTATTATATCGATTAATTTCATATTGAATCTTTTATTTTTAGTGTTTATATTTTGTTAAATTTAATTAAAAATAATTTAATAGTTCCAAAAAAGAAGCCATGTAATAAAGTATAATTAGAAAATATGCTGCTGGGTATGGTGGCACATGCCTTTAATCCCAGCACTTGGAAGGCAGAGGTAGGTGTTGGAGCCCACTGAGGTTTCCTAGTGGCTTTACCCAGCAGGACTGCATAAGAGGATGATTGGGCTATGGGCTTGGGTACCAGGTGTTTGGAAGGANCTACACTTGGTTGTATCTAGCAAGAGGGAGGTCTTTTTGCCTCGCCCCTTGGCATTGTTAGAAGAAGCCCTTTTTATTTTATAAAGTTCNGGGCTGGTAGGTTTTGACCCAGGCCCTCCCGAGGCTATCCTGTGTTTCTGTCTTTCCTCTCGTCATCTAGATATCTCTGTCTATCTAAATATTTCCCACTTCACCCTGCTCAAGAGTACCCTGGCCGTAAAAGTGGGGGTTGGTCCCCCACAGGTAGGTGGATCTCTTTGAGTTCAAGACCAGCCTGGTCTACATAGTGATTTCTAGGACAACCAGNGCTGTTACACAGGGCTGTTACAGGGCTGAGAAACCTTGTCTCAAAAAACTGAAAAAAGAAAAAAAGACAAGAAAATATGATTCTCCCCATTGATGAATGCATTTTGGTTCATCCTCCTATGGACATTTTTTTTTGAAATGTAGTCAAAAGGATGTTGTATTTGTTTCCTCCTTTTTTTGTAATAGATTTTTGTGATGCTTGCTGTTCTAGTTTGCTTCCTGTTGGTATGCTAAGGACACTGTTGAAAACCGGCTTGGGAAAGGCTTTATTTCACTCTACACTTCTAGGTTGCCGTCCATCTCTGGAACTCAAACCTGGAACTAAAACCATAGAGGAATGCTGCTTACTGCTCACGGACTGGCTTGCTCAGCTGTCTTGTGTGTCTCATACCTGCCTGCCTAGGAATGGTGTCAGTTACAGTGAGCTGGTCCCTCTCCCATCAACAACCTCTCATAAGCAAGGTGGAAAACCAGTTTGATTTGGCAATTCCTCAGCTGAGGTTTCTTCTTCCCAGGTGGCTTGCTGCCATGCTCTTGCCATGCTCTTGTACCTAACGCGTCTTCAGCAGNGCTCCACCAGTGTCCGTTGCTGTCTACCAGCAGCCTTCTCATTGCTTAGGGGGCAGCATCTCATCTTCTTACTGCTGTCTCAGTTAGGGTTTCTATTGCTGTGAGAAACACCATGACCACAGCAGTTCTTATAAAGGAAAACATTTAACTGGGGCTGGCTTCCAGTTTCAGAGGTTTAGTCCATTAACATCATGGTGGGAAACATGGCAGCATGCAGGCAGACATGGTGCAGGAGGAGCCGAGAGTACTACAGAGTACTACGTCTGCATCTGCAGGCAGCAGGAAGAGAGAGGGACACTGGGCCAGGCTTGAGCTTCTGAAACCCCAAACCCCACCCTGCAGTGACACACTTTCTCCAACAAGTCCGCTCCCTGNGAGTCTATGGGGGCCATGTTCATTCAAACCACCACACATGCATTTACTGGAATCTGTTCATTTGGTCCTCAGGCAGTTCACATTTTTTGTATTATGTCCTGTCCTTGGTGGTAGGACCACAAAAGCAGGATTACTATGCCAGTGTGTGATTTTTGCAAAATACTGCGAATCTGCTCCTTGGATATGTTTTTTTTTTTAAGTCCCACGAATAGTATATGTTGTCAGACCTTTTGGATTTTTACCAGCTAGGGTTGTTGAGGAAAGGCCTCTTACTGTCTGCTGTATTATCTTGAGTTGGTTTTGCCATCAATAGAGTGGTTTATCATTTTGTACATTTAAGAGCTTATTCACCATTTTGATAACTTCTTGAAGTTTTTTTGACCTATTTTTTTAAAAATTGGGGTTTTCTCTTTTTCTGAATCATAAATAAACTTTTGTGATGCAAGTTGGGGATTTTTTGTTACTTGTATTATGACGTGAGAGGCGTGTGTTCATTTTGGACAGGTACTCACTTGGTAGCTCTGGCTGGTTCGTACTCACTGTGTAGCCCACACCTTAGATGGGATTTACTGTGCTTTTTTGTACAGTTTCTTTCCACCTCAGTTAATGCAATGAAGAGAACCTCAGAAGATACGCCCAGAGGCCCATCTCCTAGGTGGTTCTAGACCTCNTTAAGTTGCCAATTGAGATTAACCATCATAGGCAGAGTACTTGTTGAAGTGAGCCAAAGTTGCTTCCTTTCAGAAGTACTAAATAATGAATATTGGAAAAAAATTTTCTTAATATATAAAATGATAGAAGCCTAGAAGTTAAAAACCTGCAACTAACTACAACCTAGCTGGGTACAGAGCACCACTGACCTCTGTCCTCCACGGACATGCAAGGTATGCACACATACACACTCCCGCCCCAAGTTTATTGAGTAGCGGTGGTTGTGGTTGTTTTTGGTAGAGTCTTGCTGTTTAGTATAGGCTGGCCTAGAACTTATTACCTAGCCTAAGCTCAACTCAAACAGCAATCCTTTTCTGCCTCAGTCTTTTCAGTNCAGGGATTACAGAAGTATACTAATGTGCCTGGCCATATTTTTGTTTTCACAGTACTTAGTAGGGATTGAAATACGGTCTTGTACATGCTAGGATTTTTTTTTTTTTAACTAATTAAGGAAACTGGAGTATATACCTTCTGGGCTCTAGGTGACTTTTTTCTTATTTTCCTATTCATTTATTTCTTCTCAGACTTTTCTTGTACCTACTATAAGGCCAAAGAAAAATAATTACTATCATAATTCTCTTGAGATAGAAGCAGGGGTAGAAGCTGTTTTTCTGTGGCCAGTGTGCTTAACCCCTCTGTTTTCCCCCACTTAATGCTGATGATGATAGAACTCAACTCTTAGGTTGGTAATTAAATGTAAAATTCTTAATACCCAACATTTAGAAAGTTCTTTACTGTATGTTAATTACAATAATTATTACAGCTAATCCATTGAGTCACTATAAACCCATATTTTAGGCTCAGCAATTGATTTTATTACTTTTAGGTCTGATAAAATTTGGTAGAATTATTCACACCAGCTAGATTTAGGACTGGCTGAGTAACTAAACAGAGTGTTAATCTTCATTATTAAGGGACCATTCTGCTTATAAGTATACATGGCTATTCTTGTGGAACGTGAATCTAAATTGCCCATTAACACTTATGTAGTGTTAATTGAAGTCATGTCCCAAGTTTTTTATAGGTTATTTTATTTTGGCTTGACAAGACCTGGAGAATTGTTTGATTACAAAGATCACCAGGACCAAGAGTGTGGTTCTGGGTGAAGACACCAATGCCTCTTCACTCCCCTGAGGTTTACTTTTTCCTTTTTTATCATGGCTTTGTGGAAGGGTAGTAGTTGACCACATTAGTAAGAGAAATTTATGCTTGAGTTTCCTTTTCCTGTAAAGGGTGCATGATACATAAGACTTACTGTGAGGACAGTGCAGTTGTCTGTGTCTGCTCCCATCTAAAAAAACAGTTGCTTCTTCTTGGGATGTTAGAGAGCATGCCTTCCCTGCCTGCTAGTAGCAGGCACTGTGTCTGGGTGGTTTTTTTTCTTTTNTTTTGTTTGCTTGGTTTTGGTTCTTTAATACCAGGTGATTTGGATTACTTGATCATTCTCAGAGAAACTGATGCCTTCTTGACAGGTGCATTTGACTTGTTTCATTGTTAGAAATGGTACAAAATTGCTTTGTAGCAGAATGATTAAGTACCATGGACATTACCTGCTTTTATGGTGTGACACTTGGCGGAGGGAGCTTTTGGACACTCAGGACAGTTGTGCAAAAAGAGTGTTCAGTATGATATAAGTAAGTCTTCAGGCTGGCAGTAGGGAAAATCTTGCAAACTTGGGGTTTCTCCCATATAGAAACTTAAATTTATATAACTCGATTTTATTATGTTTTTTTTT
>LZPO01055347.1:68884-92899 GCA_001675575.1 Neotoma lepida
TATGCCTGCACACCAGAAGAGGGCACCAGATCTCATTACAGATGGTTGTGAGCCACCGTGTAGTTGCTGGGAATTGAACTCAGGACCCCTGGAAGAGCAGCCAGTGCTCTTAACTTCTAGGCCATCTCTCCAGCCCAAGCTTTTTGTTCTTTAACTGAGTATTTTTAATTCATTAATATCTGCAGAAAAGGTTGTGGAGCGGGGAAAACTGGAGAGGTAATCGGTCACTGAGTGAGAATTTGACATCTGAGAGAAGGGACAGGTCCTGCAAGGCGTAAAGGTCAGCGTGTAAGGGTATTTGCCACTGAGCCTGATGACACAGTTTCATATAGAGCATGGTAGGAAGAGAGAACTGACTACTACAAGTTGTCCTCTGATCTCAGCTTGAGCACAGTAAATAAACGAAGACTTTGCTTTACCCCTGCTTGGTTTCTGATATAATAATTAGATGCAAAGGGTGAGCAGAAAGAAGAATCTGTGGTGCTAATACCACAGCTAAGTCTTTATTCCTGCTAGAGACATGGATGTGACCTACACTTAGATGCAACCTACCCTTTGGAATTTGTTAAGAAAATAAAAGGCTCACAGTTGCATGAACTTCAGCCCACCTTAGAGATGAGAAGAGAATGTGAAACCAAACTCCCTGGGCTGGAATTCCACCGTGGCTTTTCTCCATAAGATTTGAGATGTATCTAAAAATGTTTATTTAGTATGATAATTCATATAGAAAATTAGTTAAAATGTCATTTATTTAAAATGCTAATATTGGGATTAGGGAGATGTCAGGTATTTTTAAGAGCTCAGAGCTGGGCAGGTATGGGATTGCAGGCCAGTGGATCTTTGTTTTAATTCTGTTAGCTGGCATTTTCTCCCCTCTTTGAGATAGAATCTAATACAGGCTGGCCTTGAACTCCTTATCCTCCTGCATCCCCCTCCCAAGTGCTAGGATTACAGATATGGACAATCATATGCTCAATGGTGAGATTCTGAAGTAGGGTTTAGTAATAGTATCTGTTAAACAGCATGGTTTTAAAGACATCAACAATGCATGCAATGCTATGCCTGGCATTGATTGAGAACTTAGTAAATGTTAGCTGCTGGTGATACCAGCTGCTCTGTAGTTGGTTGTTTTTACTCTTTGGGGGCCCCCGCCACCCAGCTACCAAATAAGTCACACACACAGAGAGACTTTTTCTTACTTATAAATGCCCGGTCTTAGCCTGGCTTGTTTCTTGCCAACTTTTCTTAACTTAAATTATCCCATCTACCTTTTGCCTCTGGGCTTTTTCCTTTTCTTACTTCCGTATATTTTATTTTCACTCTTACTCAGTGGCTGGCTGGGTGGCTGGCCCCTAGCATCCTCCTTTCCTTGTTCTCTTGCTCCTTTTTCTTCTCCCAGATTTCTCCTTCTATTTATTCTCTGTACCTGCCAGCCCCACCTATCCTTTCTCCTGCCTTGCCATTGGCNGTTCAGCCCTTTATTAGACCATCAGGTGTTTTAGACAGGCAAAGTAACACAGCTTCACGGAGTTAAACAAATGCAACATAAAATAGTGCAACACATCTTTGCGTCATTAAACAAATGTTCCACAGTATAAACAAATGTAACACATCTTACAATAATATTCCACAACACTGCTCTACTGCCATTGTTTTATATGTGAGAGGTAAGGCAAAGAGAAACTCTAGGCTGGTAGTTCTCAACCTTCCTAATCTGTGACCCTTTAATACAGTTCCTCATGTTGTGGTGAACCCCAACCATAAAATTATTTTTGTTGCTACTTCATAACTGTAACTTTACTACTGTGATGCAAACATCTGTGTCTTCCGATGGTCTTAGGTGACCCTTGTGAAAGGGTCCTTTGACCCCCCAAGTTGAGAAATGATACTCTAGACAACTGTCCAAAATTATACTTGAATACTAAAAATCCATTTAACTTCTAAGATGTTTGTGATAAACATTTGAAAAAAGATGATAGTTTTTCATTTATTATTACTAGAAAGTGAATATTTTCAGAGTAACTTCTCCAATAACATATTTTGTTTTCTTGTAGGATCTGGAGTTTCATGGAGTCATGAGATTTTATTTTCAAGATAAAGCTGCTGGAAACTTTGCAACAAAATGCATTCGGGTGTCTAGCACGGCAACCACTCAAGATGTGATTGAAACCCTGGCAGAGAAGTTCCGCCCTGACATGCGCATGCTGTCCTCTCCCAAGTATTCCCTCTATGAAGTGCATGTCAGTGGAGGTCAGTGGGGGCTGTGTCCTGACCTGGGTCAGTAGTTGTGCAATGTGATTATCAGGTCCCAGGGTTACTGCTCATCTCCTTTTCTTTCCCACACCCAACAGAGTGATTGACAGGATGGCAAACTTTTTTTTAAGTCTGAGAAGTATTCAAGTTCTTGCACATAACATTTATGAGAAATTATGATAAATGTGTTTTATATATGATTGTTTCTTTAAAATAAGTGCCATTAACATTGTATTAAAAAAATTCACCCAACATATCTGAGTGTCTTGTGTATCAATGGTATTGTGTGCTACGTGCTTTTGTAGGAAATCTCAGGTATAGATGATAATGTCGTGGTTACTTATAACCCAGTTAAATATTGTGTAGGTCAAGTCAGTGATCTTGCCATCATATTTTTGCATTCTGTTAGCAGCACATTTTTATTATTCTTTGGGAACAATAGGACATCTTGAGGAAAATCTCCTTATATATTTTGTAATTTCTACTTGTTTTAACTTTAGCAGTTGTTGTGTGAGAGTATTTATTACTGGGGAGACATAAGCAAATATTTACTTACCCCAGGTAGAGAACCAACAACAGACCAAAGTCCAACTTGATGAACCACTGAGTTTTTGGGGGGTTTACTTAGAGGAATATGAGTGAGGGGGCTACTGAAAAGAGCAGAAATGACTCAGAGACAGCTGTATTACAAAAAGCCTATTCCAGCATGGATGGCAGCTCGTGAAAGGTGAAAACCTGGAGTGCACCACACATCTCAGCATATTGGAGTTGCCCTTTCTGGTCATCTTGACTAGTCTCTGCTTCTTCTAGGTAGCTCAGCCAGCCAAAGCCTTAGCTTCATTTGTCTGAGAGTGTCTCTCAGCAGTCCTTACTGCCTGTGTATGTTTGTGGAGGTGGGGAGTCTAGAGAACCTGATCAATTTTCGGGACTTCCTGAGCTTATGGAGCTTCCCTCTAGGGATGGAATGGTTGACCTCCTTTAGCAGACTCTGTCTTAATATGCTTTCCTCCAAGATGGAGATTTTCTCTCTTAGGAAATTGCTATGTAACAGCAGTTAATAAAAGTGTCTTGCAACTCAATACCACAAGTTAGNCTGACTAGAAATGCAGAAATGTAAATATTTTATAGATACTTTTGGAAATGTTTAGGAACATATTAAAAAGTGTGAAGTACAATAAATAAAGCTAAAAGAGGTTCTATATGGCACAACCCCAATTTTAGTACCTCTTAATTTTCAACTATGAAGTTTTTAAAACACAATAGATTTCTTATTTTTATGTATACATCTTTCTTTTGCATTTGAAATAAGATTGAAAAGTTTTTGATGTGTGGGATTTTCAAGTGTTATAAACACCTTTTTTCAGGAATGTATAATATGGTCCATAGTTGTTCATTACTTTATGATTGTAAGCATACTCCCTGCATAAATGATACCCAGACTAAAATCAACTGCAAAGGGTGTTCTCAGTTTGGGGTGATTTTCTTGGAGATAGGTTTTTCTTTCACCTGCAAATCTCTGTAACTGGGTTACCAAGTAAAGAAACTGCTGTTTGGTCTGTGTCGTTTGGTTATTCAAATACCACCACTGAGAGTCTTAGAATAATATGAAAGATAAGAATTTGAGTTTAAAAATTATGNTTTTGGTTTTTCAGAAAAACTCTCCCCTCCTTTCATGTGTTCTTCCTTACCTTCTTTCTCTTTGTTCTCTTTGTTTTTCGTTTTATTTCATACTGTGAATCAAAGCCAGGGTCTCACGCCTGTTAGGCAAGCTGTCTACCACTAAGCTACATCTCTAGCCTTAGCAGCTCCGTAATCTTTTGATTGTGTATCACTAGGCCAAAAGAAATACATTGCGCTTCCATGTGTTATATAGATTCAGATAGTAATTTGGTCAGCTTTTTAAAAAATACATATAAATACATTTATAAGTACATATAAATAAATGAAAGGAAAGCTAAACTTTGTATTTCATTCTTGAGCACAACTGCTACTAATGAGGATTGTGCCTCCTGAACCTGGTGAGCTTCTCTGACACAGATCTTTCTTTTGTGTCCATATGATACTGACAGAAGATTTGCAGCAGGCTATTATAGACCAGGAGCCGACTTGGAGCCAGGGGTGCTTTAGTGTCTGGCAGGTGCATCTGCTCCACTTATGCATAGCAGAGCTCATTAGCGGCCCATTGTCTCTGGGAACCCCTTCATATCTGCTTTGCTTTCATGGGCTAAAGCCCAGGTCTAACCCTTGCTTCAATCATTAGGGAAACTCTTATTCATTCATTCATTCATTCATTCATTCATTCATTCATTCATTCATTCATTCATTTAATATTATTGGGGCAGGGAAGCACATGTCATGGTGTGTGTGTATGTGTGTGTAGATTGGAGGACAATTTCACTGAAGGGAAGGCTAGTGCATCCATCACTTGAGACAGGTGATGGGTCTATTGCCATTTCTTGATAAGGAAAATCTGACGAATCAATGGGGTTGTATGTACCATTAACATGATTTCCTTATTTTCTAGTTGGATATGGGGTAGTTTGATATATAGAAATGTGCATCTCTTTAGTTTCCTCAATTAAATCAGAATAAAGGAAGTGTTCTTTCCTGATCAGTGTCTGGCACTGGATCTATGGTGACATACTCACTATACTAATTAAACTCAATACTCACTCAACTAATTAAAACTGATTTCACATTCTTAACAATACATTTCACCTGGTCAGTGTCTAGCATGGTAGAACAGTAGCAACAAGGTACTGGACTAATTAAAATTGATATAAAATTATAAACAATACATTTCAATCTATCAGCAGGTAGAGGGACTAAAGTACTTTATGTGCATAAATTAAATGTATCTCATATGACAGATATTGAGCTCATGCCAGGAAATGACCACGGCTTGTTCTTTTTTTCCATTTCATGNTTTGAAGAAGAAAGAAGATTAGACATTGATGAGAAACCTCTAGTTGTGCAGTTGAATTGGAACAAAGATGATCGGGAAGGTAGATTCGTCCTTAAGAATGAGAATGACGCCATTCCTGCCAAGGTGGGAGCAATCCCTGTGTCCGCTGCCACCTGCAGTCCAGGGCTGGGTCAGTGGCATGGACAAGGTTTATGTTCTGCGTGGGAGCTTCTCTCCACTTGTCTTCCTAGAGTCCTTTACCTCCTAGAACACACTTGAGAAGCAGCCTTTTCTACCTGTTTCATCCTGTATTTCACTTGGTCACCCAGTCATCATTCCTACTGTTTCAAAGAAGAGTTGTTTGTGCTTTTGAGAAAAAGCTGATGACCGACTTGTCATTTTCAGCTTTCTTCCAAATTATAGACTCCAAATTGTTCCTGTAGGAAATAAAAGGGACAAAAGAAATGTTGAGTACCTACTGTGATTTGCAACTTTCTAAGGCATATTTAAAGCATTTTGACATTACACGTTTAAGATTCGGAGTCAGGGAACTTCCTTGGTTTCTTTGGGTGGCATAATAGACTGTGTCAGTTGCTTTTCTGTTGCTGAGATACGATACCCCGAGAAAAGCAACGTAAAGGAGAAAGGGTTTATTTTGACTCACAGTGTGATGCAGCAGTCCTGGAGGCAGGGGCTCGGGACAGCTGATTATACTCCATTGATGTAATTTGAAAGTGTGTGGTTCTGTGCTAACTTGAGTGGCATCTTTTGCAATATTTTGGTATTAACAAATGGTAGCAATTATAGAGGTTGAAAATATCCCCTAAATTTTCCCCTTATGAAAATGCTGTTACTGTGTAACAAGAAGGACTTTCTGTGTCTATGTTGTGTGTTTTCCTGGATGGCTACACAGATGTGCTCTTGGCCTTCCCTGTCCCTGGGTTCTGGTGGCTAGCTGCATTGGTGGCACATGTGTGTAAAATAGAATGGGTCCCATGGCTTTACTATCCATGCTTTATACCCTGATTTCAGCTTGGCTGCTGACTCTTCCTGGCATGTAATACACTGTCCTAAGTGTCTATGAATGAAGTGGGATANTAATAATAATGATGTTCTTTTTTCATTCACCTTATAATGAAGTAAGTAGTTTTTTCCCCTCCTCCATACCGTAACTATTATTTTCTTCTTTACGTATTAAACTACTTAAAAATGATGTAGCTTTGTGTGTTAACAGGCCAAGTTTGTAGGTTGAAAATTCAAATTAAGATAATCAACTAATAAACAAGATATGGAAAATAAATCAGACATTTTTCAGAAATAGGTACAACTTTGGTTCATGAAAACCAGCTTATAGATAGCTACTGCTAACATTTCTTTTGCAGTTGTAGAAAATACCAATTCACTAGACTTTTTGCCTCCATATTTTCACTAGATGCCGTCTCTCAGGTTACTTTATGGTAACTTTTTTGGGTTTTACTTATTAAAAATCAGATTTCCTGATTTGTACCCTATTTTATTTCTTCCTTTTTTTTAATTGCACCCTATTTCTTATGTGAATTTGGATTTTTGTTTTCTTATTATTCTTAAATTGAGGTGAAATCTACATATAGTGAAATGAATGCATCTTGAGTGTACAGTTCCCTTGGCTATGACAGATTTTACAGTGTCACTTAACTTAGGTTACAGAGTGCTCCCCACCTCGGTCTCTTACTGTTTGAGTTTGTCGACTTGTTTGGCTTGTGAGGTAAAGGAGGCAGGGAAGCCTAAGGAGCCAGGTGTGGTTCCTGGGTCATGGCTGGTGTGCTGATGATGTTACTTTTACCAGAAGGCTCAGAGTAATGGACCTGAGAAGCAGGACAAAGAAGGTGTTATTCAGAACTTCAAAAGAACTCTCTCAAAGAAAGAAAAGAAAGAAAAAAAGAAGAGAGAAAAAGAGGCTTTGAGACAAGCCTCTGATAAGGAAGAAAGGCCTTCACAAGGGGATGACAGGTAGGTCTTTCTGGAAATATTTTTGTCACTGTGTGGGCTACAAACTAGGTGTGTATGATACAGCAAACACGACTCAATTACAGGTAAATGATGGCAAAGCTGAGTGAGACTCCCAGGCTTACTTCAGAAACTTGAAGTCCTTCCAGGTGTAGCAGGTGCCCATCTCAAGTGGAAAGACTACGCACTTTAGGCAAACACCTGTTAACATTGTTTTTCCTGAGCAGACCACCAAATTCAGTGTCCTTATGTCTTCAGGTAGTCTTTTGAAACTCACTTCTGTGGTTTTGGTCCCAGAGGCAACTGTGGTTCCATATTTAGCTCATAGAAGCTGGCCAGAGTTGGCAGGACTAGGGAGCTGAGCAAATTTTCCTTTTCAAGTTCGGATGCACCTTGGACATTCCTGTTGTATCTCAAAAGCCCAGTTGTAGGTGTAGCCTCTTATGTGGTGATGCCTATGTGTAGCTGATTGTGAATAGTATTAAGTAGGTTTATTTAGTGTCGTTATGCAAGAGAGAAAAGGTGCATGGATATACTGCTCCTGTATGGAAAGCATCCTATAAAAGGAGAGTTTAAATATGACACTGTGTGGCTTGTTCTTTCCTTGGTTTACTTTATGAGAGGTACATTATTTGATGTAGAAAATGAACTATTTCAGATGAATTAAATCATTTAACTGCTACCTTTAAAGTGCTACCTTATTTTGAAATTAATTATTTTATGATTACAATTATGTTGATATTCTTAAAATTTATTCAAGTATTTAGGTTTTTTTTTCCCAATCATACCTTATATTTAATTTCTGCCCATCACTTTGTACAGTTGATTCCTTTGCAGAAACTGTTGGTGCAGTATCCCCATGAAAGTTTAACTTCAGGAAAGTAATTGTTGGTGAAACTTTTAGGTATCAGAAACAATCATGCAGCTGGGTGGTGGTGGTGCACTAATGGTGCATGCCTTTAATCCCAGCACTCGGGAGGCAGAGGGCATCCTGGTTTACAAAGCGAGTTCCAGGACAGCTAGGGCTACACAAACAAATCCTGTCTCGACACCCCCCCAAAAGAAAAAAAAACCCAAAACAACAACAACAATAAAAAACTATCATGCTGTTTAATTTAGATTCTTCAAGATTTACTATAATTTTAAGTAAGGTTCTTCAGTATTGCTTCTTATGTCTGGAATGTTGTGCTGTAGTATCATTTGCTGTGTTTTAACATAACGCTGCTAAAAAGTAGAACTTATATTCTATACATTTTTCTTTTTGCTTTGTTCATTTGTACATGACAGTTGAGTTGTAAACTTGCAAAGTTTAGTTACAGATTTCTTAGTCTGTTAGTTTGTATTTGGGAGAAACTGTGTGTGGTTTGTTTTGTTTGGTTTTGTTGTTTTTGAGACAGGGCTTCTCTTTGTAGCTCTGGCTTTCCTGGAACTCACTTGGTAGCCCAGGCTGGCCTCGAACTCACAGAGATGCACCTGCCTCTGCCTCCCACGTGCTGAGATTAAAGGCGTGCGCCACCACCGCCTTGCTGAGAAGCTGTATTTCTAATCTCGTTGTAATTAGCACATGGTAACTAGTAAACACAGACCTGTAAGGGGACAGATGTAGACAGATGACATTTGCCATTGTGATATTTATATTTCTAAGAGGAAAAAAGTTTAAAAGTTAGTGATCTTTTTTCTTACAGTGAGAATTCTCGACTGGCTGCTGAAGTTTACAAAGACATGCCTGAAACCAGCTTTACTCGAACAATTTCTAATCCTGAAGTAGTTATGAAACGGCGGCGGCAGCAAAAGCTTGAGAAGAGAATGCAAGAGTTTCGGAGCTCAGATGGGCGGCCTGATTCAGGTAGAGAGAGAATTTGTGTTTCTTCGTATTCATTGTAAAATGTATTCAGTTTTACTTTTTTTAAATGTATTTGTTAAACTAAAAAAGGTGAAGTAGCCTTTTAGTAGCAGATGTGCCCCATGTATGTCTTCATAGAATTCTTTTCACTTAGAGATAGCATTAGTCACAAATGCTTACCAGCATGGCTCTTCTCCCCCACTCCTTCAACCCAGAAAATGTTAAACATATACAAAAGACAAGACAGATAATTACTACAATTTTGAAAATTATTAACTCATATTCTTCTCTTTCACTGTGTATTGCCCTCTGAGTCCCAAACTAGTAATTTTGAAACAGATTGCACACTTTTTAACTAGTTCATCTATAAATATTTTAGTATATTTTCATGAAGGTTTACACACACACACACACACACACACACACACAAGATTGAGTCATATATTTTCAAATCTGTCATTTTAGAATTCCCTTTTAGTTTACTTTGTGTTTTGTTGGTTTGTTTAAAACTTAGGTATGCTGGTTGGTTTTTGTCCACTTGACACAAACCTGGACATGTCTGGGAAGAGGGAATCTTAGTTGAGAAAACGCCTCCATAAAATTGGCCTGTAGGCAAGTTTATGGGGTATTGTCCTGATTAGTGATTGACGTGGGAGGGCCTAGCTTGCTGGTGGGTGTTGTCACCCCTGGGCTGGTGGTCCTGGGATGTATAAGGAGCAAGCCAGTCAGCAGTGATCCTCCATAGTCTCTGCTTTGGTTTTGCTCCTTTGTTCCTGCTCTGACTTCCCTTCAGTAGTTGATGGACAACTGTAAGCTGACATAAACCCTTTCCTCCCCAAGTTGCTTTCCTTATGGTCTTGATTGCAGCAATAGAAGCCGTAACTAAGACACTAGGTTTTTTGGTCTTGTAGATTTTGGTGACATTCTTTGCTGCTCATTACTGTTTTCCCTTCTATTTTTTGTTTCCTTGATTAGGATGTAGAAGCTATTGGTGTGGCAAGAGTATTTGCTTTAGTATCCTGTAAAGTTGACTGGTGATTATTAAAACTTCCTCATTAACTTGGGTTTAAGATTTCCCTCTATTTGGAGTCCACTGCATCTGTTTTCTTTCTGTTCATGAGATTCACACCTGGAGCCAGTTGGTGTCTGTGGTTTCAGCTGGCTTTCTTTCATGGGGAGGTATCTCTTCCTTTGCCTTGGAGATACTTCTCAAGTGGTCCTTCTTCCTTCAAACTGTTGTGATTTTAGAGAACCAGAATGCCTTCTGCAATTATGTTCTTGCTTCCCAATGATCTTAATAAATAATAATAGTGTCAAAATAAAAATAAGTTTAGTGTTCGGGTGTGGTGGCCCCTTCCTTTGATCCCAGGAGAGGCATGTAGATCTCTGTGAGTTCAATGCCAGCTTGGTCCACACAGGCCAGTCAGGGCTATGTAGTAAGACCTGTTTTTTTTCTTTTCTTTCTTTGTTTTTTTTTTTTTTTTTCAAAGGATTAGCAGTATGATCCTGAAAGTATTTTAAGAGTTTTGTGAAATTATGTATGTGTATGTATATGTGTTTAACTTCCAAAGACATGACAAATTGTTGTTTTAACACATTGTTAATTCCTATTCATATGGCAACATTCTATGTTGGTTTATACTTGAGTTTCTTTTCTGTTCTTTTCTCCATTTTTCTTTTCTTTGAGGGTTGGGGAAGGAGGACTCCTAGACAGGGTTTCTCTGTGTAGCCCTGGCTGTCCTGGAACTCACTCGGTAGCCCAGGCTGGCCTTGAACTCACAGAGATCCACCTGCCTCTGCCTCCTGAGTGCTGGGATTAAAGCCGTGCACCACCACTGTCCAGCTTGTTTTCTTTGCTTTATAGAGTTTTGCCACTGTACAAATAAAATACATTTAGAGGAATGTGGCTTCTATTGCCGTACACGGCCGCGCCCGCTGTCTTGTTTCCTCCATAGTGTCTTGCAGTGGCTTAGTGTTATTGTGGGAAGCAGATGTGATAAAGAGAGTTGAAATAGTTGACATTACTGTTTGAACTATATAGTGGCTCTATGTATTTTTAACTATTTGAATAAAACTTTGACTTAACTAACTGGAAATTGTATCCAGCAAAGAAAATACTTGTTATAAAGTAACAATTCATTATAAAGTAGTTTCACTTATTAAAAAATACTAGATTAAGCATTTTGAGTTTCAGAGAGAAATAACTGTATTAAGAGGGCTTTAACGTTAATCTCACCTTAGCCCCCCAACGTTTGATCTGATGTCATCACCTGTATTTCTTTTGTAGCGTTACTTTCCAGATGCTTGGTACTTGGGCACTACAGTGCTATTCAGTATACAGCAGAGCTAGCTTACTTGATAGTGGAAAGATTCTGATGGTAGGATATATAGAATTTCTTTACAGACTTCTTAATAATAGCTCATGTTGAGAAAAATCACTTCATTCTGGACTTTTTCTCTCAAATGCAAGTGTGAGTGAAAGGATTGTCCTGCCTCTCTCTCCAGGCTGTTGTCACAGCAGTCGTCTGTCTACTGTTGTGTTCAGTAGCAGTTTATGTTCAGAAGAGACTGCTTCATGCCTGTGTTCACAGACAATACTGTTGTCTTTTTTGTTATCAGTTCTTTTAGCTTCATTCAGGGGGTAGGCTCCATGGACTATGTCCTACAATTCAAGATCACCTGCTTCTGCTCCATGACTGTATAGTATGTTTGATTGTAAGATTTCACCAGCCCAGAGCTGTGGAAGAAAGTAGGCCCTATATAGCTCTCTTGTTGCCTTAGCATTGTATCCTTGTTTCAGCCTTCAGTACCTTGGCCATAAAAAGAAAGCTGAAGAATACTGAGAGGTAGGAAGACATCAGGATCTATAATAGACTGGCTTTTACTGAAGATAAACTTGGATAGATACTGATTGGCTCTAGAATGAGCAGAGGTTTGGGTAGAAGATGGGTTTCATTTAAGTATGTCCTATGAGGTGCTGACAATTAGTGTCTGTAGTCTGGTGACTCAGTGACTAGACAGATCCCTGCTCAGCAGTATCACACAGGGATGGGAGACTGGAGTGATCTGTGTGGTTGGGAGGTATCACCACCATGTGTGGCAAAGTCATTGGGTGGAAAGTATGTCAGACAAAGACTTACAGCCATTGTTAAGAGAAGCCAACCAGCATTGTGGTGTGTACTTACACTCTCAGTTTCAGGAGACTGAGGCAGGAGGGTTGTCTGTTTGAAGCCAGCCTAGCTACAGAATTAGACTGTATCTCAAAAATAAAACAAAAACTGATCTTTGCTAAGAATAGGTACTTTATTAAAAGGTTGCAAATAGTGAAGAAAATAGTCTATTAATGAGTCAAGTATTTGAACTAAGCATGTAACTTAGTATTAGTACTTCCTCTAGTGTGTATAAGTCCAAAAAATACATTGGTTCAAGAAGTTTTGCCAGCACAGTGGCTCGTGTCTATAATTCCAGTATCTGGAAGCCTGAGGCAGGAGGATTGCCACAAGTCTGAGGTCAGCCTGGGCTACAGACTGAGTTCCAAGCTAGTCTGGGCAACAGACTATGACCACATCTCAAAGCAAAACAGAACAAAAAGAGAATGAGCAAAGGAAAAAAAGATCCCCAGTATAAAGAAGAGACAGCAGAAAATCAAAGCAGAATCTGCCTACCAAAGGAATGGTTGAAATCAGACCATTTTAATATATTTATATTACCCAGGAAACTCTAGTAAACTAAATATTATTAGGAATGTAGCAGTTTACTAAGGAAGTCAACAATTCNGTATTTTTGTCAGCTTTTTAAAAGGTTTATAATAGTTTGTGTGTGCCTTCNTGCATGTGTGTGTTGCTGCCTAAAGGCCAAAAGAGGGAGTTGAGGCTCTCTGGAGCTGTGAGCTGCCCATGTGCTGCTGGGAAATGAACTTGGATCCTCTGACACAGCAGCAAGAGCTCTTAACCACTGAGCCATCCCTCCTACACTGGTTTTGTCTGTTTTAATAAATCCCTGAGAAAAGTATACCCTGATAGCCTACTATTGGCTGTGTGCTAGTCTTTGAGACTGGGGACAGAGCATGCAGGGGTACCACCACTTATCTGAGCACAGTGATAGAGACTGTAATTTTCCTAGGATTTTCCCCCAAAGTTTTAATGATGCAACTTTTATATCCTTAGCTGTGTTTTAGAAGCTGATCAGGGATCCAGGCTCATACAGGCTTTGCTCCTGAACTTGTAAAGCATTTTAAAACACTTTTAAACAAGAGGTATATTCACATTCTATGATGTCTTCAAAGTGTAGCTGATACAAAAAGTGCCTAATGTATTTCAGTTAGTTGAGTTGATTTTTAAAATTGCAGTTTCCTTGCTGAATTTCTCTTGTGTTGCTGACTATGTGTTTTAACTTTTACTTACTTGTTTTGTATACGCACATGTGAGTGCAGGTGCACATGTGCCCGAGTACACATGTGAAGGTCAGAAGACAACTCTCTGGAATTGTTTCTCTCCTGCTACCTTGTAAAATCTGGGGCCTGAACTTGAACAAGGTCATTAGGTTTGTTTGCAAGTGTCTCTACCTGTGAGCCATCTCACCAGCCCATGACACTCTAACTGGTTTATATTACTATCTTTTTCTCCTGTATCCTGAATTGATTTCCTTCCTTCATTCATCTGCTTGTTTGTTTTCTTTTGAAATTACTGATCATTTTTACAAGTAGACCTTTGATGTCCAATATTTCAATTATTTCATTATCTTCAGGTTTAGTTATTGAAGAGTTAGCAGGCTTTTGTAGGCATTGTGTTGTCCTACTTTTCTACATTTCTTGTGTTTCTGTCCTACAGTTTGCAAATACATTGCCTTGGTTCAGGATTCTTCTTTCTTATCTGTTGCTGTTGTTGAGACAGGGTCTCACTGTGTAGCTCTGGCTGTCCTGGAACTTACTATGTAGACCAAGATGACCTTTGAACTCACAGATCCACCTGCCTCTGCCTCCTGCGTGCTGGGAGTAAAGGCATGTGTCACCATACCTGGCTTGGTTCAGAGCTTCTTAATCTTGAGTTATTAATAGAAAAGAGATTATAAGAGTCAAATTGACAATAATGTGCCTAGGATTGAAATAGCCTCACCATGGTGGCAAATCCCTCATGGAAGTTTTGGACTTGAGTACCTGAGATCTTCTTGTTCCTAACTCACTTTTAAAATATTGGTTTGTTTAGTGGAACTAATTCTTTGCTTGAGATGAAAGTTTAAAAAGTAGAAGTGGAGGACATAGGTCTTGTAGTGTACAAGTGGTCGAGCAAGTTGAGAACAGGGACAGTTGGGAGCAGTAGAATAGAACTGTACCACTGACGGACTCTGGAGCCCTTCTTTCCCATTTCCTGTAGTGGAAGTCAGCCCCAGGTTGATACTGAATGTATTTGTACCACTGTAGTTGGTGTTTCGGTGCCCTTTTCATAAGTGATTGGGGATATTTGCAACCTTTGTCACTGACTTAAAATAAAATTGAACTCAAAGATGTAAAAAAATTTTTTCCAGGTGGAACATTGAGAATATATGCAGACAGTTTAAAACCAAATATTCCATACAAGACAATCCTGCTGTCTACTACAGATTCTGCAGACTTTGCTGTAGCAGAATCTTTGGAGAAGTATGGTCTGGAAAAAGAGAATCCCAAGGACTACTGCATTGCCCGGGTATGAGCTGTGAATTAGTACTTCTCCCAGGATTATTCATGCTAAGACTTTGCATTTAAAGGAAATATATTTTTTTTTTAATTTTGATGTGTGTGTATGTGTGTGTGTGTTCACTCACATGACCCCCCTGCACTTACATATACATACAGGAATAATAAATAATAAAAAAAAAAGGATAAACTGAATAAAATATAGCCCAAAGTTCTACCAAAAGATAACCTCATCATTAACGTTTTGATAGACATTCTTCCAATTTTTATTTTGTATGTATATTGTATGAGAGTTATAGAGGAGTATAACCAATTTATGTATGTATAATTATATAATATATAAATAAAATAGTCTCACAGTGCTGCATGTTAGAGATTCAGAGAACCTGGTGGCTGTTCAGTCCACGATGTGGGGATCTGTATATGTAGAGGGTCCAGTTATGCAGTTCCAGTTTGAAGATGAAGAGCTGATTATCAGCTCCCTGGAGAGTCACTGCTCTGATCCTCTATTGAAAGACTTGAAGCTCGATGTGGTGTCCACATTGGCTGCAGTGATAGAAACATGTCCACAGAGAGTGGGGCTTGCATGTGCTGTTTGCCTTCTTCTTCTTCCCTTTTGTTTCATCTGAGACCCCAGCCTGTTGGCACCACATACTTCAGTTGGTAGGTNGGCCAGCACTGAAATGCACTTACAGCATACTCAGCAGTGTGCTTTACTAATCTCTCAATCCAGTGTAGTTGACATTCAGGATCAGCCATCAGGGTAACATAATTGTATTTATATTAAAATCTGATTTAATAATCACCTGCACCTTCTCAGAGGCACTCTACCTATGACTCTAGTTATCAAGGAATATAGTAATTGTTTATATCCTAGAATTGATTTTGTAACATAAAATAAAGCACAGCAGACTTTCCATTTAGCCATAAACTAATTAGACATTTTTAGCCTGAGTCAGTTGTAATTGTATACTTATTTACTGCAATATTTGTCCAATTACAACTGACAGTTTTGCTCTGGAAGGAAGGGTTAATTTTGGCTCGTGGTTTGAGGGTATGGTCCACTGTGGTAGGAATGCATGGCAGCTGGATATGAGGCAGCTGGCCACATTTTATCCACAGTAACAGATTTTAAAACCAAGATAGCTCTGTTTTATTATAGCAAGTGATTTAAAAAGAAAATTCTCTCTCTCTCTCTCTCTCTCTCTCTCTCTGTGTGTGTGTGTGTGTGTGTGTGTGTGTGTGTGTGTGCATGCACGAGAGTGGAGGTCAGATTGACATTTGATTTGTCACTTTCCACTTTTATTTATTGAGCAGTCTCTCTCTTAATTGAACCTGGAGCTCAGTGTCTTGGTTAGGCTGGCCTATGGGCTTTAGGATGCTCCTGTTTCCTCTGCCCACAGCGCTGAGGTTATAGGTATGTGCTATCATGCCTGTTTGTTTAGATTTTTGTTGTTGTTTTTTGTTTTTAATATTTTTATTCTTGAGCGCATGTGGTGTGGTTTGCTCACATCCGCCTCCCCATGCCCACTCACTATTCCAACTCCTCCCAGATTGTCCCCTACCCCCGTCAACTTTATGTTCCTGCTTTTTTTCTTTTAAAAATAACCCAAGTGTTCAATTTGTGCTTCAAATATGTTTATTCATGGATGTGAAGCCATCAGCTAAGCATGTCAGTCTACCAGGGACCATCTTCTTAAAGAAAACTGACTCCCTTCTCCAGAAGTCATTAACTGTCCACACCTCATTAGCTAGGGTTGGGGGCTTGGGAGCCATTTTCCACCTATGATGGGATGTTGACTCACCTGATCTTAGGCTGGTCTTGTGCAGGCAACAGCAGCTCCTGGTGAGTTCATGAGAGTGGTGGTCCTGTACTGTTCAGAAGACACTCTTTCAGGCACCTTTACCCATTGAGCCATCTTGCTGGCCCATTCCTTTCCATTTTTATTTTAGTTTCTATATTTAGATCAATATGTTCATTTTAAGTTAATGTTTATTTTGATTTTTTTTCTTTTATTGGGATACCCAATTGATCCAGCAGCATTACAGAAAGGCTTTGTTTTCTCTCCCTCTTTGTGCAGTCACTTGTTTCATTTTTGTGTGGGTCATTTCCTGTGCTTTGTTCTTTGTTGATCTGTGTATCTCTTTGGCCTGTACTTTAAAAGTCTAGCATCTGAAATTTGGCTTAGCTCAATTGTTTGACCAACTAAGGTTTTTATATAAATCTTTGATAATTAATATTCCATGGAATTACATGGTTTGGTCTATGATAATGAACTTCGTAACATTTCCATCTTCTTAAACTAAGTAGCTTGTTTTTACTGTTAAAATCAGAAAGTACAGTAACCATTTTATCAGGGACCCAGAGTCGTAGAAGCAGACTGTGAGCTTTATTGGCAGTCCTTTTTGAGGCTGATTTCTCTGGAGGAGCGCCTTTACTTTTGACCTTTTGCCCTATCTGGTCTGGCCAGTTTTCTTCAGCAAGCTTAGGCAGCCTAGTTAATCATTTACCTGAATTAGAAATGCATTATATTCTCAGCTTGCCATGGTCTTCGTTCATTTTATCTGTTTAGATAATTATTAGTTAAGTATTTAAGGTTTTTTTTTTCTGTCTGTTTTTTGCTGTTCTGCTAGAATGCAAAGTTAAGAACTGCCCCTAAAAGAGCTTATAATAATAGAGGGAGAGGAGACCAAAGGCCAAGAAGTAGAACAGAAACAGGGTCTTCAGACTAGAAAGTGATCTGTGATGTATAAAGCATGTGGTGTGGTCGGTGAGCTCTTAGTACACCCATGCACCTAGAAAAATGTCGCCTAAAAAATGAGTGACACAGATAGAGGCAAAAGAGAAAATTGAAGGTCAGGGTATTGAATTTAATTAAAAATGCTAATGAAAAAGATGAGGTTAGCATAGGGATGTTGTTGTTCCTTTTTCTTTAAAGCTAATTAGCGTTCTTATAGATAGGAATAATAGATTTCTACAGAATTGTTTGCTCTGTTTTATGTGTAAGCACAATGATAACTTTGCACACTAAGGTCTGTTGCATTATGAAGTTGAAAGCAGTGGCTTGGCTTCTTTTACTGATTCACACTGAATCAGAGTGAAGAGAGAGTGTAAACTCAGCAAAATTTCTGTAGCGGCATCAATCCCATTCCTGTCCCATGTANTCTTGATGTGGGAGGACTCTTCTTCATGCTGTGAGTGTACGTCCAGCCTCACAGAACACTACAGCCAAGACTTAACAATATTCTAAATTTTCTCAGGGTCCCCATAAGATTACCAGCGCCTCCAATCAGCAGGAAGTAGTCTAGGGAACTATGCCCAAATTCCCAAAATATTGTTTACGAATTTGTTTTCATTTAAGGGGAGTTGGTTATAAATTGTTATTGGTCATAGTCAATCTCTTTCTAAAGAAGAAAGGAGGATATGATATAGAAATGTTGGGGGAAAAGGTAGATTATTATAATGGAAAAAAGGGGTAGATTATTGAATCCAAAAAACAAGTTAATCTCAAAATATTTTGCATTGGTATAGATTTTAGTTTATTGATACAAATTTAAAGTCAGTTTTGTTATACTGTATGTATATTTCTACTCGTATTTGAGGTATTGTGTTTATATAGCTCACTTAAAAATGTAATGTATAATTAAAAAATACAGATTAATAGTCATCTGTAATAGTCAAACCTATAGTCATGTTAGTTAGGTGTTCTAGATGTGCAGAGATATATTCCAAATAGATAGGTAATCTTCAAATACTTCAAAGTCCTACAGAATTTGGTATTTAATAACTTAGAATTCTTTTGATGTGAGACACATCTGCTCCTGGCAGTACTGATCTACTCCTGAGAGGATGATGGGCACCAAAGACACTCCATATGGAGTTTGTTTTCTTTGTGGCAAAACTGGTCTATTGGGCAAGAAACTGCCCTTGCCTTGACTGCTGACAGTAAGTACACTGTCTAGTCTGGACAAGCAGGACACAAAGAAAAGCAGCTGCCAAACCTTGCCAAGACAGGGTAAGACAGTCCTTCAAATTTTCCTGCTTCTGAAAAGGGTCTGTCAGATATTCTAGGCCTATAAGCCAAAGTTGGATACCCCAATGTTGCAGAGAAACCTTGGGTGACTGTCCATGCAGCCAGCTGTTTCTGTCATTTCTTGCTTGTTTTGGAAGTCGCTTGCCTGTACTTCCTGCTTACTCAGGTAATATTTTCCTTCTCAGGTCTTTGATGGCGTTGAAGACTAGATAATTATAGTTATAATTTCTTTAATTACGATAAAGGATAAATTAGATATAAAACTTTATACTCACCAAGATAGGATAGATAATTGTTTTCTCTGATTTTGTCAAATACAAATAGACTAGATATTATAACTGTAATTCTTGCTTGATAACTATTTTGTTACTTGTAATTTTACTATGTTAAAGTTAAAACCTTCCGTTTTGATTAGACAGAAAGGGGGAAATGCTGTGGGAGAGCCCTTTTGTACACAGTAAATGTATGTTGCTCTCATTAGTTGATAATAAAAGCTGATTTGGCCTGTAGCCAGGCAGAATAAGGCTGGGCACGAGAACAAAACTAAGGATGATGGGAAGGAGAAAGGCAGAGTTAGGAGATGCCAGCGAGCCACCAGAGCAACAAGATGTACTAGAGAACAGGTAACGAACGTCACGAAGCCATGTGGCAAAATACAGATTAATAGAAATGAGTTAATTTAAGTTGTAGGAGCTCATTAGTAATAAGCCTGAACAAGAGGCCAGATGGTTTTTCATTAATATTAAGCCTCTGAATGATTATTTTAAAAGTGGCTGTGGGACTGGGCGGTACAGAAAATCCTCTGTTTACACAGTCTTTCTTGAGTGAACAAGAAGTTGGCTATAGTAAAGATGTGTAGTAAACAGTAACAGCATTATTAAGAGTTCAGTGAACACAATATCATCAAACAGTTGTCTGAAAAAAGTTGTTGAATGCTTATGTAATATACCTAAACGGGCTACTTAAAATTAAACCATACAATTATTTACAATAAAAATTGTTTTGAGTTCTAAGTACATTAAAGATTTCAGATTATATGAATTTACTTTATAAATATTTTCCTGAATGTGAAAGATGGAGTGGGGACTGGACTGCAGAGGACTGCAGTAGAGGAGTTATCATTGAAGGTTCACTATTCTGTGTAGTTTTTCCATGTGAAAATTTGTAATAAACGCAAATAGTCCAGTTCTTCTTAAGAGCCAGGTGAATAAAAGTTGCCCAATTCTTTGTCCAAGTAAGCTTTTTGTTTGAAACCATTTCCTATGCTTTGTTAATTTTTTTTCAGTGACNAATGGAAATTATTTATAGTGCTTGATGGATGTTTTTTGTTGTTGTTTTGTTTNTTTGTTTNTGTGTGTGTTTGCTCATTCAGAGCAGTACTTTCAAGGTAGGGGCAGGGCTGCACCAGTACTCAGGAAGTAGGAAAATCGTAAGTTTGAGGCCAGCATGGGTCATAGAGTAAGACCAAAAATAGCACCAATACTTTTAAGTCCTTGCTGATTTGCTTTTATATTCATTGTTAATTACTTTTTCATTAGGTTATGCTTCCTCCTGGAGCCCAGCATTCTGAGGAAAGAGGTGCTAAGGAAGTTATTCTTGATGATGATGAGTGTCCTTTACAAATCTTCAGGGAATGGCCAAGTGACAAAGGTAGAGAATAAACTTTTATCAGTAGTCGACCTGTCAGATTTCTGCTAACTCTTGTTCATCAGATGACATGAAAATGTATGAGAGAGAGGCGGGGCGCGGAGTGGGGGAGGATTTGGCTGCAGTTTGCCAGTTTTTTCATAGACTTGCTGGACATTTCCTTGGTGGTACCTGTGGGACCACACTCAGCATATTTGAGTGTCCTGTGCAGATGACATGGCAGGTGAAATGCCAGACTATTAGCAGTGGAAGACCATTGTTAGCGATGAGCTGTGAAACAACGTCCATACTGACCACATGAGTTATGCAGTATGTGAGCAAGTTAGTTAGGACAGGGAAAGTACCCTCNAACCCTCAAGTTTGTCCAGTAATGCAGTACTTCAGATACAGGTTGAGCAATATTCACTGGAAATATTCAGAACCCAGAAGTGTTTCAGATTTCAGAACTTTTCAGACTTGAGTGTTTTTAAAGCCTTCATAATGAGATACTTTGAAGATGGATGCAAGTCTAAGNATCCCCTTCTTTTATGTCTGACTTACACACATAGCCTGCGTGTAATTGAGTCATGTAATTGAGTCCATCAGTTTTCATGTATTGGTGTTTGACCTGCTACCTGTCATGAGGTTTGTTTTCATTGTATCATTTTGGAAATTGAAGCATTTTTGGATTCAGGTGTTTGGTTTAGGGGATGCTCAACTTGTAATGTGTGCATATTTGTCACTATTCAGACATTTCCCTTTATTTCAAAGCAGCAAAGTTTTTAAAGCTGTGTTTTTGATGAAGTATGGTTTCTTTTTTTTTTTTTCGAGACAGGGTTTCTCTGTGTAGCTTTGCGCCTTTCCTGGAACTCACTCGGTAGCCCAGGCTGGCCTCGAACTCACAGAGATCNGCCTGCCTCTGCCTCCCGAGTGCTGGGATTAAAGGCGTGCGCCACCACCGCCCGGCTTGAAGTATGGTTTCTAACATTAAGATTAATACAGTTGACTTTCTAGATGAGTTCCTTTATATTAATGAAGATGAAAAAATCCTTCCTAATCTTAAGTGTAATCATATTNCATGTAGATTGATAATTTAAAAATGCAAAAAAGCCCTAAGAATAAGTGCATTTCTAGTTTGATTAAAATACTTAATTCTGCACTATTCTAGACAGTTATAAAAGTTAAGCCTTATTTTGAAAGTTGTTTTGAATTTTGAGTTAATTCATTTGAATTAAATAAAAATCAAGTCAGCTGAGATGTTTATATATGTGTATTTGTGGGTGAAAGTTGGTATCTACAAGTGCAAGTTCATTTATTTTTAAACTAACATGCTGCTTACTAGCATACGCTGTCCTTTGGTAGCTAGCTGTCAATTAAAAATAATTTCTGCATGTTGCTTGTACACCAAGAGACTAGATGAGTCCATCCTTCACTGAGTAAGATTAGCAATTGGATGAGCTTTGCTCTTCTCCTTGACGGAAGTTAATAAAATACATCTTCTTGGTAATGTTTGGACCAACGGTTGTCAGTCAGTGATCATCACCCCCCAAGTTTGCTCAGTTGTTAATTACCATTGTCACCATTCTAGGGATTTTAGTCTTTCAGTTGAAGAGGAGACCACCGGACTATATCCCAAAGAAAATGAAGAAGCATGCTGAAGGGAAGCCGCTGAAGGGGAAGGATAGAGTTGACAGTTCNGGCTATGGTTCTGCTCTTCCTCCTGAGAAGCTGCCCTACTTAGTAGAGTTAAGCCCAGGTGAGAAAGCTGGCCTATCAGGAAATGGGTGTTTTTAGCTGAAATGTTTCTACNTTTTAATGTATTATTTTTAAGTGTCCATTTNCTTAAAAAGTTTAACATTCATAAAATTACATTTTTTTAAAAGCTAAAAATACTTAAGGCCACAGGATACATTAATTCATGCATAAAAATAAAACTCACATAAACAAAAAAGAATCTAACACAGGTTCTNAAGTAATGAGTATCAGGGCTGGAGAGATGGCTCAGTGGTTAAGAGCACTACTTGCTCATCCAGAGGTCCTGAGTTCAATTCCCAGCAACCACATGGTGACTCACAACCATCCGTAATGAGTGTCTGTTGCCTTCTTCTGGCCTGTAGGCATACATGCAGGCAGAACACTGTATACATAATAAATAAATAAATCTTAAAAAAAAAAAGTAATGAGTATCATTTAAAAGTTTTAAGTAATGAGTTACTTTTAAGAAAAATTTCCCAAAGTAACAAGTTAATCTACTAGGAACAAGTTGAAATTTACTCTTCCTGTAGCCAATTTGTATATATGTATATGAGAAAGAGATTNTACTATTATTTATAATGTATGTACAGTGTTCAAAAGGAATGTCCTTAGATTTAACAGTATGTCTTTGAAACCTNTCTTAGTAACTAGTAGGATGTTTTAAAGTAACATCATAAATTTATATTCATATTAGTCTTGTAACTATATCACTTATAGAATTTTACAGCTAAAGGTGTTGCCATAACTTAGTCATCAGGTAGACAAATACACTGACATTCTTTTAAGTGTTTCATATATACACACATCCCCGTGTAGTATGTATTTGCATGTATGTGCTCTACGTGACATATTTATCAGTAGGCTAAAATTACATCATTTCTANTTTAGTTAAGATGTGACCTGTTTTATTGAATACTATGAAGATATTTCATCCACCTCCTCCTAGTTAGGAGCTAAAATAAAAGCCAGTTAGTAATTATAGGAAAATAGCATAAAAAGAATACATTACATAAATAATATACGGTTCTTTGGGCAGGTTCTTTCCTCTCTCCTTTGGTTTTTAATGTTCATTTTTATTTCTAAGGTTGCTTAAGTTTCAGCCAGCTGGCTATTATAATTAACTAGAGATTAGAGATGTTCTTTGTGGTTCAGCAGTCTTAGGAGGCAGCTGAGTTACTTACGTTGATGTAGAATAGAATAGTAATGTTTTGAAAGCCACTGTAATTTATGGCCATGGCAGTGTGGTTCTAGGGGGATAGTTTTATGTTTAATTATGCATGAGGACCTGTTTTCATTGCTAGGCAGTTTGTGAGGAATTTATCACTGCTGCCTTGTCCTCAGTTCTCTGACCGGGAAGTTCATTTTGTTGTTTTGTTTTTCACTGTAAATTGTAGACCTCCTGTGTTACTGTCTGTAATGTAAGGAGAGCATTGGTGCTTGTGTATCTGAAGGAAAGAAGAGCAACAGTGAAAAGGCCATTTGTTTTTAACTGAGAACTTTTAGGCTGTTTTTCAAATAAGGATCTGTTCATTAAGATGTTGCATCAGAGCCAGGCAGTGGTGGCGCACACCTTTAATCTCAGCACTGCGGAGGCAGAGGCAGGTGGATCTCTGAGTTCAAGGCTAGCCTGGGGTACAGAATGTTGCAGGACAGGCAGGGCTACACAGGAAAACACTGTCTTGGGGGGAAATGCTACATTGGTTGTAGAACTTACGTTTGACAGTTGAAGAGTCTTAGTTGTTAGCAGTTCACAGTAATTTTTAAATTTGTAGTGGAAGATAGATTTTGGTAACTAGCNAGAGGCTGTGTCAGACATCATTCTGGGCCTTGGAGATAGAACGGTAACAACACAGATTAACCAACCTCATGTTCTAATGAGTGCTTCCATTTTGACTGCTTAGTTTTTACTTGTCTCTCAGTTAATCAAATGCATAGACTGTTT
>LZPO01055347.1:99669-117403 GCA_001675575.1 Neotoma lepida
TAAAACTTTTTTTTTTAATATCAAAGTGAAGTTTATAGACTGGGAGTTTTTTGTAAATTTGAATTGGTTTTGGAGCAAAAAAGTAGAAAGATTCTGACTTAATCTTGAAATTGGAAGTTCTGACTGATTTTAAAGTTTATTTCATTTAAAGCTGATCTGTTCTTTGGACCATCACCCTATGTAACTAATAGTGTTTAATTAAATCACCCTCCTCACTCGAAATCTCTGGTAACACNATGGGAATTTATTTAATAACTAGAGCATTTTAGCTCCACCTAGTGTTTTCATGAGGTCTTGCAATGTGGGCTATTCTGTTGAACTTTATTTTTGGAAAGAGTAACTTTCCTTTAGGTAATAATTTTGGAAACATACACTGTTAAGCTACTTGGTATCTATTTTATAGGTTAGTAAGGTTATCGATCTTGGGGAAATAGCTGCCATAACTCTTATGCTATTTATAAAACAGATTCTAAGTCCACGGCAGTGTAACCTGCCCAAAGAATATAGACATAAACCAACCTGTAACCCACTGTGGACTCTCTGTACTGCCCCACCTCCATTTTGTTTGCTTGTTTGTTTGTTTGTTTGTTTGTTTGTTTTCTAAAGACAGGGTCTCACCATGTAACCCTAACTGGCCTAGAACTCAACTGTAGACCAGACTGGCTGGCCTCAAACTCACAGGGACCTGCCTNCCTAATATGACATTGGTTACCTTCACACATCTGACACTTTGGACTAGATGTTATTATTCAGAGTTAACACTTTTTTTTCTCCAGTGAACACATTGTGACATGCACTTGTTTAGGCAAAAGGATGTTTGAAGTTTCGTGTGGCGTGTATGAAGTATTTCTAGCTTCTCACCATGAGTTGCAGTTTTTTTGTTTTTAATTTATGTACTTGGGTATATGTACTACAGGTGTGTGTGTGTGTGTGCAGGAATCCAGCCCAAGTTCACGGTGACTTTGTACTGACTTAATGCCTTTAGCTGTGAGAATCATACCTTCCCCAGTACTCAGAACACAATAATGACATACAGGTGCTTGGTGGATCAAGACTATGATAGTAAATAATTCACATCCCTGAAATCCCCAAACTGGTATCTTAGAGACAGTTAAACGCAGAAAGTTAATGATTATTTAGTCTTTAGTAAAATACTTCTTAGAAGTTATTATTCAGAGCATGGTATTGCTTTACATTGCAAGATATTTTATTTTCTTAGAGAATTATATAGAGGAATTTCTAATAGAAAAATTATTTGAATTTCAACATTACTTGTTTCAGTCTGTCAATCAAGCTTTGAAATTAAACCATGTAGTTCTCAGATGTTAGAACAATCCAGAACTAGCCATTGCNGCCTTCTTGTTGGCTTACAGGCACCTTTAGGCTACTTTTCCCTTTAGGTTGAGACCAGTCTGTTATATTTACTCCTTATTTGTGCCAAAGAATGTAGTTTTGCTTGCTTTAGCTTTGTTCCTATTGAAAGGATGATTTTTTTTTGTATTATTTAAAGTTTTTATTATTTTCTTTATATATGGTGTTTTGCCTATATGTATTGTATGTCTGTATGTGCCTGGTGCCTACAGAGGCCAGAAGAGAGTGTTAGATCCCCTAAAATTGGAGTTACAGATGATTGTGAGCTGTCAAGTGGGTGCTGNTAATTGAACTCAGGTTCTCTGCAAGAGCAACAAGTTCTCTTAACCATAGAGCCATCTCTCCAGCCCCAGTTTTTGTTTACTTTTGAACATTGGAATACTCATCTGTTATTGCTGTGTTGAGAGTACTACCTTGTCAGTTGAAATTTAGTTTTTATGTTTCTTTTTCATTCAATAGAGCTGTTCAGGAGACAACCTTTGATTTGGGAGGAGATATTCACAGTGGGACAGCATTGCCAGCAAGCAGGGTAAGTGGTTACGGATTCATGCCCTGATCATCTTGTGAGTTGGATGTTATAGGGCACCCAAGAACAGAAGCTCCTTTGTAAAGACTTGAGTTCAGAGTCACCTCTCTCTGCTGTATCTGCTCACCCAGTGGTGCATAAGTGGAAGGTAGCTAGCTGTTCTTTTGTCCTGAGGTCAGGATAGAGTGCTTTCTCTTTCAAGTGGGTATGTGTGTTGNCTGTGCTACTGCTGTGTGTAACTAACCTCTTTGGCCAGATCATGCTGAGGATAATGTNCCCTTGCTCCTCTCCTTCCCTTATACAAGTACTAGATCTCCATTGGTTACTTCCTTCTCTAAGTCCTTCTTTGTTCCTGTACATGCAAGTCATTTCTCTCTTCATTTTGGTCATCTGTTCTGAGGTACAGTTGCTGTAAAGCCTGGTGAACTGAAACAGCAGCCCCTTCGTTTATTGATAATTGTACGAACTGGGTTAGTTTACCAGGGCAGCCAAAGGACTCTAAATGAGAACAGTCAGAACTTGTAGTCAGGTGGTGTTCTATATGACCAGGACCTTGGACTTGCAGGTGTTCTTAAAGGTTAGGCCCAGGGCTGATAAAGCACTCTTTTTTTTCTGCCTTTTATTGGTTGAAGCAAGTCAGAGTCAGATTTAAGGGGAAGAAGTCTTGTTGAGATGTGGTATATTGGAGATCATGATGCACCTAAGCTGGGAACATTCTCAGGAGTGTCCACCTGTGACATAGGTCCTCCTGATTTAGTTTGCTCTACTCCTCTAGTCGCTAGCCCCATCCTGCTGCTCCCATTCTCAGCATGGTTTCTTGACCTCATCGTCTGAGGTGGCTGTTGATGTATTCTAAGGTTTGTTGCTTCTGCCAGGCTCCTGCCCTCTACTGTGTTCTTGTTACAGTAGTATCTGTCTACTTAGAACCATTCCATTATACGTACTCCTCTACTTCCAGGGATGCTCTGGCTTTATCCCTGGGCCATGGCTTGGTGGCTCTTTCTAGGTGAATTCTTGGTACCTCTTTCTCTGATCTACTTGTGATAATTGGAGAGCTAAGCTGTCAGGTCTATGGCCCTGTTCCTTCTATTTATGCATGTGACCTTGGTGACCTTGCCATGTTGCCTAAGATTATACCTTTTGATGTTCACTATCTCCTAGTGTGTGCCTTTGACCGTNGTCTCCCCAGACTGAAGTCTTCAGAGGCTTGATTGACTTTCTGTTACGTATTTGATGAGTACTTCAAATTTAACATAGTGAATTAAGCCTGGCTTTTGTTTTTGTTTTTTTCTTAAACTTTTTTCTTTCTCATCTTCTTCATTTTAGTAAGTTATACCATCAGCCATGGCTTTGCCCAACTGAAGTCTGTCCCAAGCTGCCTTTGATTCCTTTCCTTTGCACAGCTCCTGCATGAGGGGTATCATATCCTGTTTTCTCTGGCTGAGAAGGATCTACATGCCTCTGCCTTCCTCAGCGTTCAGTACTCACGTGAAAGGGCAGTGCAGTGTTGTGAGCAGCAGTTCCTCTCAGGTGTTACTGGCCAACCCTTGCTGGTTGTCATTGCTCTTGAATTTTAGTGACATGCATTTGGTTCTGTTGGAGCCCTGCCGTCAAGCCTCTGGTACCTTTCCAACCCACATTGTGGCCTTCACCTTTGCTTCATAGCTCCTGATACTGTGATTTCNTCCCTCCAGGGGTGTTGCAAGTAGTGTCCCCCTCCCCTCTCACACTGCGTTCTTGTGCATGCCCACTTCTCTCATCGCCTTCTNCTAGGTCTTATTCTTTGTTTTTACGTGATTGGCCCCTGCTTGTCTCAGCCCACCCTCCTGATGAGGTCATTCTTGGGCAGCATCCAGTCATACTAGTGCATGTAAAGCTCTTGTGTATCTGTTATTACTACCTGGTGTCTCTGCTTGCTAAGTGATGATGTGGCTTGTGAACTTTGGACACGGGATCCTGTTTGATGAATTATTGTTGTGCCTCTAATGCTTTGAGCAGTGCCATGCTGCAACAGAGCCTTGGCACACACAAATGAATAAGTGCTTCAGAGGCCAAGCAGAANTTCTCTCCTAACAATGTATACTCAACATAGAAGGCTTGGTAAATAGAGGGAAATGAAAGTCCATTATCCACAGTATATAGATGACTCTTATTAACATTGGTGGACCCTTTCCAGAGTGCTTAGATCAGAGGGAGGCCTTTGCGTTCACTTATGTGTTTCAACTCTATTAGGCTTTTGTCTGTCTATATACCTATCTTTTTTTTTATTTTTTTAAAATTATTATTAAAACATTCGATGTACAACTGCAGGAGAGATAATATACAGATAGTTTGAACATAAATAGAGGTACAAATTCTTATCCCAATAGTGAAATGTTTCACTGAAGCTTGNCTAGTGACTGGGCAAAACCAAAACTTATTTTATGTTACAGTCATCCTAGGGTCCTTCCTCCTAGGTAGCCTCCCTGGATCTGTGGGTTGCAGAGTGATTGTCCTTTGGTTATATCTAGTATCCACCTATTAGTGAGTACACACCATATTTGTCCTCCTGAGTCTGGGTTACCTCACTCAGGATGATATTTTCTAGTTCTATCCATTTGCCTGCAAATATCATATGGTCATTGCTTTTCTCTGCTGAGTAGTACTCCATTGTGTGTATATACCACATTTTCTTAATCCATTCTTCAGTTGATGGGCATCTAGGTTGTTTCCAGGTTCTGGCTATTACAAATAATGCTGCTATGAACATAGTTGAGCATGTATCTTTGCGGTATGAATGAGCGTTCCTTGGGTATATACCCAAGAGTGGTATCNCTGGGTCNTGAGGAAGATTCATTCCCAGTTTTCTGATAAACCGCCATACTGATTTCCACAGTGGTTGTACAAGTTTGCACTCCCACCAACAGTGGAGGAGTGTTCCCCTTGCTCCACATCCTCTCCAGCATACCTTTCTATACTACATTATACTGTTGTGAGCAGTTTTTTTGTTTGTTTGTTTTCTTAAGTCATTTAAAAAAAATTCTTTAGTATATAAGCGCATAAACATGTACTAATTTATTTTCCCACTGCCATTACTGGTCATTTATAAGTATTTTTTAAAAAAAGTTTTAAAGCCTAAAAATAGTGCCATCTGCTGGCTGGTTTTATTTTTCTTAATGTAAGTTGGGGAAGTAAAATGAGTATTCTTTCAAAATCATTTTGTCTTTATATTTTGTTGCTAAGGTTTATTCCTTGCTCTTTGAAAATCACAATAGCTGTGTTTCTTTCATGTTCGTGCACTCATTGCTCTGATCTTCTGGGCAGGACACTGGACNCAGTGTCTTACGTGTTTCTGAAGTATCTGTTCTGGGTCCTCACCTTCCCTGCACAGCAGCCAGCCTCACATCAGATTTCTGCCTGCAGTGTTAAGTGTGAAGCTTGATTGGTTGGTGTGTGAGGTAGTCTAACACGCTGTGGCTTCCTTTGGAACAGAGCACTACTAGACTGGACAGAGATGGGGTATCCTCTGCCTCCAGCACAGCTGAGCGAGGGATGGTGAAGCCAATGATCCGACTGGACCAGGAGCAGGATTATCGCCGAAGAGAAAGCAGGTAACTCACTTTGACNAAGTGTGAGAGAAGTGAACACCCCTAGAGGAGGCTTTGGGGTAAAGATCGCTGAGTTTATAGGGTTAGCCAGAAGTTGTAGAAAGTTTACTAGACTTTTATGAGTGTTTTTATATTACTGAATAAAANGAATGTTTAGTAATTGCATTCCTTCCTTGTCACAGGGTAGCCTTGCTGATACTAGCACATTGAATTTCACTTTCTCTTTTAAGTTGGCTGCTCTATAGTATACAGAGAAACGGAGTTTTTATAACATTTTAGTATGTGATCATTTTTATAGAGAAAATTATTGCATCCATTTTTAGAAGAAATTAAAAAATATGTAAAGACAAAAAATTTTGAAGAGCTATTCCCTTGTCCCAGCCTCTCATGTGGTGTGTCTCCCTGCTGAGGCAAGCAGAGGGTGACTTAGTTTCCTTACACTGTTGCCTCATTTCTTATGACACNGAGCTTCTCTGCTTTCTGTTTTCTTTTATACTTCTTAATATGTCACCTTCATAAACCAGAATTGTTTGTCTTAAGTACTGTAGCAGGCTGTATCCCACNTGCTCACTGTTAAGTGACACCATAGTACTTAGAGTCCTAGAGGCCACAGATGAGAAGGAAATGCCAAGTGAACTCTGTATATTGTTGGCAGGGAGCTGAAAATATTGTTGACCTGTTACAGGGTTTGAAAAAGGCATTCTTTCTGTTCTTGTCAGAGATCCAGAAGAGATGGTTGGCAGAGTCGGGAGACTTTGCCTGTGATTAGAGTCAGTTGTCAGTGCAGTCAGTGCTGTGAAAAGTCTGTTATTACCTCCCATCCTCCAGCAGAGGGCGCAGCAAGGAAATATGTAGTCATCAGCAAATATCATTTTTATTGTGGGTTTTTTGACTATTCATGTAAGATTTTTTTTTTTTTGCTGTGTGATTATTAGAGGTCATAAAAGGTAGTTCTCTTTCTGTATTTACACTTGTTTGGGTAGTATAGAGTAATAGATTATGGTATTCATCATGGTGAAGTGTTGAATCAGTATTGGTTTTCTTCTTGGTTTGTTTGTTTTGAGATGAGCCTCACTATATAGTCCTGGGTGGCCTTGGACCTCAGTGTGTGAGCCAGGCTGGCCTGGAACTCACAGAGATCCTCCTGTCTCTTCCCCCAAGTGGTGGGATTAAAGGTGTGTTACCACATCCTGCATGAGTTGATATTGTAATGATCATGGACATATATGTATACATGATGGAGAAATGTGACTGTGAATCTAGGTGGGACGAAGAGAGACGGACTATGAAAACAGTGAATTTATTCTTATTATAGCAAAATGGCCATGTGGAGGCGAATTAAAATTATTCCTTATAAGAACATAGTTTGATAGTTTCTTGCAAAGTAAGGCTAGTACTTAAAGTTTTATTTACACTATAGATTTGTTGATGTTAAGACAGAATGGAAACAGATAAACCTTTCTTCTAATTCCTACTACAGTTTTCACATTGAAAATGCTGAAATTAGCAGTGCTTAATTGGTGTAGTATAAAATCTTGGTCATTTTAATAAATAGGTTTAAAATTATAATTTTAAGCAAGTGCAAACATTGTTTTGAGTGATAGGAGTGACTTTTAATCATCACCAACATTTTTTCCCTTTTTCCAGTTAATGTAAATGCGTTATTAAATTTGTTAAAACAATGAAATGAAATATTTATATAATTTATCCAAGCTAATTCTTTTAAAAATTTGAAACTGAAAAAAAAAAATTTGAAACTGCCAGGCAAGGTGGTGCACACCATTAATCCTGGAGGCCAGCGGATCTCTGTGAGTTTATGAGTTTGAGGCCAACCTGGTTTACATAATTGATTCCTTGCCAGCCAGGGCTTTATGGTGAGACTGTGCCTCAAAAATAAACAAACAAACAAACAAACAAATAAATAAATAAATAAATAAATGGATGGATGGATAGATAGATAGATAGATAGATAGATAGATAGATAGATCAAATACACTTTTAGTATAAGATCTGTATTGAAATAATCATACATTTAAATCATATTGTTTTCTAAATTCTTAAGGTAAACTCAAATTGTTAAATTACAGACTGGAGTAAACTTTGAATAATACAATTTAATGAAAATAATTTTGCCTTTAAAATGATAATAGTTTGTGTTAACGTGTGTGTGTGTGTGTTGTATATGGGTCCTGGGATCCAAACTCTGTTCTCAGCATCTTTTTTAGCTGTTATGCAATTTCTCCACTCCCTTGGTATTCTCTTTTTATTCATCTTTCCGTGCTTGGCAAAGATGAGAAAATGAGGAGAACGGAGCTATTTGCCAGTGGGAAAGAATATTTCAGTTAGCTGGTCTGTAAATTATTAGAAAACTGTATCTTTTCACTGTTACCTGAGCTGGTGGCTTAGATCCTTGTCTTCAATATGCGGTGCTCATTAATAATCCAGACACGTGTGTCTTACCTGCTCCCCACGGTAGAAGTCTGTACTTCAAGGAATCCACCCTCTGTCCACTCATCTGGATGTGTGACTAGGTTAACGGAAGAGGTTAGAGACTGTGCCATGTATGATTTAACACTTCAGAACTCCACGTGGAAACAAACTAGTTTTTGGAAATGTGCACAGGTAGCAGGCAGTGACGGTGTTAGCTACTGACCTTACTTGAAGACAATTTGATGATGTCAATTTTTCTTTTAGAACTCAGGATGGGACTGGGCCTGAACTGATACTGCCTGCCAGCATTGAATTCAGGGAAAGCTGTGAGTCACTTTACATTCTACTATATAGTGAATGAGTTCGTGTTCCACTTTTCTTCAGATGACATTCATACTTGTTCATTTTTCTTCTTTTCTAAAATCTCTTTACAGCTGAAGATTCTTTTTTATCTGCCATTATAAACTATACCAATAGCTCTACAGTCCATTTTAAGTTGTCACCTACATATGTGTTATACATGGCATGCCGGTATGTATTGTCCAGCCAGCACAGGCCCGACATCAGTCCTACAGAGCGTACCCATAAGGCCATTGCTGTTGTCAACAAGATGGTGAGCATGATGGAAGGGGTCATTCAGGTGAGTGTCGGCCCAGCAAGCCTGCTGGGAAAATGGTGGCCATTTTGTTAGTTTCTGTGCTATTTCTGGTGTGGTTATAAGTTTGCCTTTATAGCCTGGGATTCTTTTCTTTTTTTTTTTAATAAAATGCATAGCTTTTAAAGTCAAAAGAAAATAAAAACTTTTTTTAAAAAAATAAAGTAAATAAAGATAAACTGTATATATTGTAACACAGTCATCTTAAAATTATCCACTGTGAGAAAGTGCTGAGGTGATGGTCANTTTTCTTTGGATTTTCTTTAAATTATTGAATGAAATTCACACAGNGTATATGTGCATGTATATGTGAATGTTTCTCCAGTGCCAAGGGGATAGCCNTCTTTCCTCCACAGGCCCTGGTGTCTGCGGTTGTCAGGCGCTTGCCTCTTTTCTGATGAGCCNGCTGTGGGGTGTGTGTGTAGTTTTGACAGTATAGATGTAGGCTTGGTGGGCTTGAGGGCAAACTTCTTACTTAAGACAGACTTCTTTCACAGCCCTGTTAGATGGTTTGGTTCTTTTAACTACTCACAACCCATTGTTAATAAAATTGGCACAGCTGTTTTTTATATTTGCAGATAATTTGAGGATTTAAATGTAAAGGTTATTATAAGTAAATTTACAGATTTTAAAGTTTTCCTAATTTAACCAATGCCTTTACTCAGCTAAGAAACTAATGGTGCAGTGTTAAATACTTTGGTTAAATGGTTTGATGATTAAAAAAAAAAAGTCCTGGCAGTATAATTTGAGGGAAACCGAGGTGGTCTTTTAATACTCTCAAGAGTTGTTTTTAAAAGCCAAAAGTTTCCACAAATGTTTCTTTCACATTTGAGTGATTAGCACAGTCGGAGTTTGATGGGCTTGTTCAAGCTAAAGAATAGATAAAAAGGAAGTCACTTTATCTGGATATTTTGTTATTCTGGTATCATCACTTTATATATAAACAAACATAAGTGTCCTTTTCAGTTGTCATTCAAAGTCATTGTCTGTCTCTTGCCGTGTGTGGACTTAGAAGCCTGTTTCAGACTGTGGTACTTCAACCTCCAAACTGCCTTTGAGAACTTGTCCTCGCTAGTGTCTGCTAGTGAGAACTTTGACTACTGTCTAGAAAAGGCTTTTAAACTTCAGAGTAGGCTCAGTGTAAAATTGGAGCACTCTTTGTTGGTGGAAAAGAATTATGACAGTAAATACTTTTGTCAAGTAATTTAAATTCTATTTTCAAAACATTCCCTTTAGTATAGCTGTAATATGAATTCTTTATGCACTTTTAAAATTTTCAGCTTTTATTTTGATTGTTTTTTATTGGTCTTTTTATTCTCATTCTCATAATTAATTGAGGGGAATGGACTCCTTTACCTTTAAGTAGTAAGCCCACAGTATCATTTTTNAAAAGTGTTTGAAAGTCCTTCCTTTGCATATCTTTCAAATAAATCAGTATGTTCATTTGTGTCTTATTATNACATCATCTTTATAAACTATAAAACTCAGTTGTTGTGCAAATGTTAAGAACATGAAACCAACCCTTTATGTCAAATAATTTGGGAATAACTGTCGTACCTCATGTCGTACCTTCATGTTAGTGTTTTGATTTTTTTAACTATCATGATTGTTTACAAGTTTCTTTCTCTTGTTCTGCTTGATTTCCCCTCGTCTGTTTTTCTCCAGGAAGTAGACCAGGTTGATCAGGTAGGACATGCTGCTGGGAGCTGATCCTAGCTGTGTTGGCTTAGCTGAGTTTCTCATGCTGCTTCCATTACAAATATGATCCTACAAAAACTGGACTGAGCAGTTCATAACCCTCATTCAGCAACTGAAACATGCAGTACTAAAATCCTTTTTGACTGTGCAACTTTATCAGCATTTCATAATTTCTGCTTAATGCACTTCAGTGTGGATATGAAATGACAAAAGTTCTGTTTCTTCTCTATTATTTATCCTTGGTTCCTATTCTTTGGATCTCATCTAAGGTTGCCTGGCCTGCAAATGTGGTCGGGAGAGGACGTGATAGATCAGTACTTGATACTGAGTTGCATGGTGTCCAAGCCAGTGACTACAAGTATCAGGGTGGCTGTGGGTAACCATGGATACATGTGTGTATGCTACACAGATTACCAGATAATGCATAATCTACAATTTGGTTTGGTAATACATAATATCTCCATTCTCTACTGATTCTGCAAATTATATCTCATTAGACCAGTGTGTCTGTGTACATGAATCCTGACATGTTGCAGTGGTTATTTGCTTCCCATTGCTCTGCATGTATCTAAATTTCTTTGCAAGTATCTGGTATCTGTGGTAAATACCTGGTGAAGATGGGAAGGTACTGGTCTATCTTCAGCTTTTCAGGAACATTCCTATTTATTTCTAATTTTTCTAATGTCTTGAATTGTTAATGGAAATGTTTTCTGTCCACAGAAACAAAAGAACATTGCAGGGGCACTTGCTTTCTGGATGGCAAATGCATCTGAACTTCTCAACTTCATCAAGCAGGACCGTGACCTTAGTCGGATCACACTAGATGCCCAGGATGTTTTAGCACACTTGGTTCAGATGGCATTTAAGTAAGAAGCACATTGTGGAAAGAGTTAACTCACATACTTCCTGTTCTGTTTTCAAAACTAATACTAAAGATTTTTATTTAACCTAATTGAAGATGCTTACCAAGAAGCTTGGGAAACTGTGCTGATTTAAGAGCACTGCACTCTGGGACTCTGTTTCTAGTATTCCAGAGTCCAATTTTTGTTATTTTTAGTGGAAAATATTCTTAAAGTATATGGATTGTCTCAATAACAAGTCTAACACTATCTGTGCAGCTTGCTAAGGTGATGAAAATGATGTATTTTCAGGTACTTGGTCCACTGTCTTCAGTCAGAACTCAATAACTACATGCCAGCCTTTCTGGATGACCCTGAGGAGAGCAGTCTGCAAAGACCAAAAATAGGTGAGAGCATGTGCGCCTTCTTCTAACATGTAGCTTGACTTAACTCGGTATCTTTTTGCTTTGTTTTTAAGATTTATTTTTATTTTTGATCTTTATTTTAAGTATACGTGTGCTTTTCCCTGATTATGTTTGTATACCATATATGAGCTACAGAGGCCAGAGAGGGTGTCAGGTCCCTTGGATTGAATTACAGACTGTTGTGAGCCACCACATGGGTGCTGGGAATCAAGGGAATCAACTTGGGTCCTCTGGAGGTGCAGCCAGTGCTCTTAACCACTGAGCCATCTCTCCAGCCCCTTGTTTTGTTTATTTTTTGATGCCACTGACCTTTGTCTGGGTTGTAGGCCCAACAAGCTTTTNCTGTGCCACTCTGCTAAGGACCTATGTTTTAATTTTTAAATTTTTTTATGTATGTGAGTTCTGACTGCATGTATGTGTATGTCTAGTACCTTCAGAGACCAGAAGAGGCCATGGGATTCCCTGGAACTAGAGTTACAGATGGCTGTTAAATGCCATGTAGGGTGCTGGGAACTGAACCTGAGTCTTCTGCAAGTGCAGCCAGTACTCTTAACTTCTAAGCCACCTCTGCAGCCTTTAAGTTTATCTTACTGTTGTAGGGGGTGTATTTCTTTTTTTAAGATTTATTTTCATTTATATTATGTGTTTGTATGAGTGCATGCTATAGGTGCCAGTGCCCAAGGAGGCCAGAAGAGGGCATTAGAGCCCCTAGAGTTGGAGTACATGCAGCTGGGAAACAAACTTGGATCTCCCAGAAGATCAGCAAGTCTTCTTAACCATGGAGCCNTCTTTCCAGCCCCAGGGTTGTTTGTTAAATGTCTTATTGGATTTGGCGGTCTTTGAAATAACTTCTAAGGAACTGTCTGTTAGATTTATGAATAATTTTCACTTTTGCCCTGCTATGTTGGTAATACATAAAAGGTCTTTAAAAGTCTTCTAGATTAATTTATATGTAAATTGTGGTTAGTTAGTACCTGCATGGATTTGAGACCACATCCCTTCTTTCTGTTTGAATTTGGCATTTATAACTGGTTTGACAGCATTTGTTAATTGTTATGACGACCTTTGATTAAAGTTGGTATAGCTCAGAAGGTTCTGCAATGACATTTGGTCCCTGGATTTCTGTTCCATGTCCTGAACAGATGATGTGCTGCATACACTCACAGGAGCCATGTCCTTGCTGAGGCGGTGCAGAGTCAACGCTGCCTTGACCATCCAGCTGTTCTCCCAGCTTTTCCATTTTATCAATATGTGGCTGTTCAACAGATTGGTGACCGACCCCGATTCAGGCCTGTGTTCCCACTACTGGGGAGCAATCATCCGCCAGCAGCTAGGGCACATTGAAGCCTGGGCAGAGAAGCAGGGGCTGGAGCTGGCAGCTGATTGCCACTTGAGCAGGATTGTGCAGGTCTGTACANGGTTGCACCCCATTCTCTGGACTTCTCCCTCTTCCCTGTTGATGTANTTTGTGATGAATTTCAAATTTTTATGGTGGGCAAGAACTTGGGTTCAATAAAGCCTCAGTCTTTTTCTCATTGCATATAGTCAAGCAGTGACGTGGCAGCATCTGGGTGGGCTGCTGTAACAAAGCAGCTAAAACTAAATGTCTTAGCAGACATTTATTGTCTCCCACTTTTGGAAACGAGAGGTTGAAATCAAGGCTCTAGCCGTGGGAGTATCTTTTGAGGGAGTATAAATCTGTTCTACCAACCCAACAGAGGCATTTGTTGGACAGTCTTTGCCATAGTCTTTACATGGCATTCTTGGATACATGTCTGTCCAGGTGTTTGGTTTGTACAAGGGCATCAGTAACACTGGCCTCCTTTTTAACTAACTGTATATAAACAAGGTTACTTCTCTGTAATACTCAGGCCTCCAACATCAGAATTTCAAGGGGCATTGTTCACCCTAAAACAAGGTGTGTAAACAGTAGGATAGAAATATCATTGAAATGTCCTTTTTGTTGAGACCAGCAAGATATACTTTAGAAAGCCATATACTGAAGGATAAATGATAATTGGTTGCCAAGTTATGTTCTGCTATCCTAACAACTCTCAGAGAAAGCTTTAGATACCAAAGTCTNGGAACTGGTGTTTATATTTAAGGAAATGAGTTATATGCAACCTCAAAACATACAACAATTACAATTTTTCTAATATATTAGTTTTTGTTTTTTATGCCTTTATCTCTAAAAATATTAATTATTCTGAGAAGCTAGTTAGCCCTCAACTTTTATCAAAATTCATATTAGCAGGACTCTCTGATTCCTATAATTGATCATCTGGATTGCTGTATAAATATTCAAGCTTTGAAAGAGACCTTTAAAAGTTCATTATAAACATTGATACTTGAATCAAATTATGTTAAAACATAAAATCTAAAGTAAACCCAAGAGGCTTTTAAAAAGCCTTCAAAAGTATGCTTGAAGTTTAATATATGCTGCTAAATGTTAACGCCTCTTTATAAGCATCNNGCATTTCAAAACCAAATTAGCAAGTTATTAGCTTAACAACTGTTACCAAAGGATGTTTTGTTTTGTGGTGCTGAAGATTTAAACCGAGGGCCTCACGTGTGATACTGAGTGTGAGCTCTTCCATTAACCTGCACTCTCANCCCCAAAGAAAAAATAGTTTTAGTATCTTACTTCATAATATTTGTTCTTTTAAATAGGCTACTACTTTGCTTACCATGGATAAGTATGTACCTGATGACATTCCAAATATAAACAGCACATGCTTTAAGTTAAATTCTCTGCAACTTCAAGCCTTATTACAAAATTACCACTGTGCACCTGATGAGCCTTTTATTCCTCCGGTAAGTGAATATTACCACAATACCATGAAATGTGGGCATGTCTGCACAGGAAAACTGGGATGAAGGGGGGAAGAAAAGGGAAACTTTCTCAAAGGGAAACTTTCTCAGTCATGTATCAATAACTCAGCTCACCTAAAATGATCTTAAGATCATTTTACTCTGAAGTCTTAGCTGTTCAGTGCAAAGAATGTCTGTTATAAGCATTTTAAGAAAGAAATGATTTGATTTGGGGCATTACTTCTTGGGAAATCTTTGGAAGGGCTAGAGGAAAGGAAGTCGAGTTGAAGTTTATACCACCATGCTTAAATACCAGAGAGCCAGAGCTGCTATTCAAGTTACAAGAATACTTTTCACATATCACATGTGCACTCCTGCCATCAGCACCAGCATGAGTCTTCACTCCATAGCAGCCTTCTAGATTCCATACATCAGTGTCTGATTGGTANCAACCACAGTCTACCCAGAGGACAGTCTGGAGTTTTATGTGTACTGATCTCACGCTGTAATAAGGACTTGAGGGTAAGAAGCCCATCCATAATATCTGTCCCCACTGACTATTTATACAGAGAGTTATGCCACAGATACACCATCTTAAGTTAATACTTGAGAGAAACAGTTTGAAAGAAAAGATTTGGGCTGAGGGTTTCTGAGATTATGATCCATGAGTCCATGATCAACTGGTTTCACNATTGTGGCTGTAGTAAGGCAGAGAACATCATTGCACAGAAGATGCTATAAATGAGAGCCGCTTACATCTTGCAGCCAGGAAACAGAACTTGTGGAGCTCTAGCCTTTGGTCATGACGTGTTGTTGCCATCTTAAAATCAGAGCAACTGATAACTCACACTAGACCCTCAAGACACAAGATTGAGCCCACTAACATTTTGTAGTGGAATAGGGNAGGAATCACAAGACCCCTTGTCCACCTGAAGAATGTATAAGCAGGTAACAATTACTGGGGTTGGGAAACTCCTCTTTGGTGGCATAGCTGCCTGTAAGTTGCACATGCTCCTTTTATTGGGTAATCCCATTTAAATGTTTGCCATGCCAGACTTGGGTGGAATCATTTCTTTGACCTGTTCCTTACTCTCTCTATACAGGGTGAGTATATATGGACTCCTCAGGGGAAAAAAATTATTCAAAAGACAGGAAGGGGCCATGGCAACATAAAATCTTTAAAGATAGACCTCCCTCCCAGTGACCTTTTTCCGATTAGACCCAATTTTCCCTGGTTCCACCACTTCACAATATAATCTATTCAAATTTTGAATTCACCAGTTATTAATCCATTGACAAAGACAAGAAAGAGCCCTTTTGACCTAATCATTTCCCGAAAGCCTCACCTCTAAACATAGGGGTAGCAAGACCTCAATACATAAATCTTTAGGGATGCTTCAGATCCAAACCATAGCATCTGACATCTGAGCCAGTTGTGCCTAGATTATGCTAGGACATTATGATGGACAAATGAAGTTCAGTATTGAGTTTATATCAAAAGACAGGTACAAAATAGCCAAACAGTGAAAACAACCCAATTAGCAATACAGTGCACCAGAAAATCANGTTACAGTGATGTGAGGGAATATTTTGCTACAATGAAGAAGGAATTGTGGTTGCCACCACAATGTGCGTCAATATTATGATACATTTATTGCAAAAGAAGCTATATGTATATGCAAAATATATGTGGTGGCTTCCAGCTGTTTAATTTCAAGAATAGACAAAACTCTTTGTGACATTATAAGCCTGGGTAGTTGTTCCCTATATGGAAAAGGAAGATGGTGGTAGAGCCCAGGGCTGCTTCTGAGGGGCTGCTGTGCTCCTGATATTAAAGTTGTAGGGAGATGAGCTGGGATCTTCATTTTAAAGAGTCGTATAATTAAGACATGTGAGCTTCACATGTTCACGTTCTTTCTCACCATCCCCCATCCCCAGATGTATGCGTGTCTGTGTTTCAGTANTGTATTTTATAATACATATAAATCATCCATAGGCCCCCAATTCTGCAGCTCTTCTATTGGTAGACTTCCAAGCATAGATATTTTATCCTGTGGTTTTTTTGTTTGTTGTTTTTGCTTTTTAATGTTCATTTTGTGAGGTTTTCTCTATGGAATTACATGTTCTATGAAAATAATTATTCACAACTTAATATCAATGTGTTAAAGAATGGTACAGATAAATCAACTGCTTTGAGCAAAAGAAGAACATCTTTTTGTTTGTCTGTTTGGTTTGGTTTGGTTTGGTTTGGGCTTTTTTTAGACAGTTTCTCTGTGTAGCCCTGGCTGTCCTGCTGTGTAGCCCTGGCTGTCCTGGAACTCTGTAGATCAGGCTGGCCTTGAACTCAGAGATCTGCCTGCCTCTACCTTCCAAGTGCTGGGATTAAAGGCGTGTGTCACCACTGCCCAGCGAGAACATCTTGTGGTAAAACAGTGTTTTAAAGCCATGAGTAGTTGGGAGTTAATCAGCCTCTTGTTCTGTCTTTAAGTAGTGTGTGTCTGGTGTGGGGGCACTTTATAAAGCCAGCTTTGTATGTCCTGTTGAGTGTGCTCTACCCTGAGGTCATGTCTGTGACATAGCAAGGTGCTTCCCATCTGTTAGGCTCTCTTGATGAGTCAGCATTTGTTTTCTGCAGGATCTCATAAAAAACGTTGTGGCTGTTGCTGAGAACACAGCTGATGAGCTTGCCCGCAGTGATGGCAGAGATGTGCAGTTGGAAGAGGATCCCGACCTACAACTACCCTTTCTTTTGCCAGAAGATGGCTATTCCTGTGATGTCGTCAGAAACATTCCAAATGGTTTACAAGAATTTTTAGACCCTCTGTGCCAGAGAGGTAAATACCACTAGTCATACCTCAGTTGGAGCACACAGCTGGGTTCAAGCGAGCTTTGCACTGGCTCTCTGAATGACAGGCCTGTGGAACTGTGCCTGAGGAAGCTGTGTTTCTATGACTCAAAATGAGTTTCACTGAGATGAAAGATCTCACATGCCCAGACACTACCCATGTGGGTGTGCTGTGTCCCTTGATTGAGCACCTGCTCTTCCCACACGGTGCCATAACAAGGGACCTTTGACTATACCTTCTCCTGGCAGTAAAGAGCAGCACAGGCCCCCTGGGTTCTGAGTGACCCTAGCCCACTGCCACCCAGCTGTATTGTCATGGGCAGGTCACCCCCTGCCTCTGTTCCTTCCTCATAAAGTGCGCTAAGAGGAATGAGATTGGACAGATTGTCTGCAGAGGGAGGCTCTGGGAGTGCCCAGTGTCCTGCGACAGCTTCTGGGGCTACCACATCAGGTAGACTTGTAGCTGTCTCCAGCTTTTTGCTGACTGCTTCTGTGACCTTTGATATACTGTTTTGCTGGTGTGTATAACAATTTTTTAAAAGTCTTT
>LZPO01055348.1:18559-37934 GCA_001675575.1 Neotoma lepida
CCAAAGGCCTTTAGTGTTAGTTTTCTATTCCCATATTTGCTACTCTACCCTGCCATCCCAACTCCCCAGCCCACTTAGTTCTTATTGTTTTGCCCCCCTCCCCTTCTACCTATAACACTACATTATATTTTTCCTTCTTTGGCAGATCTCCTCCTCCTCCATGGTCCCTTATGAGTCATCTCACCTCTGTGGGCATTTTAAATGAAATATACATATCTAAAGCTTAAATGCTAACATCCACACATGAAGGAAAGTATGAAAATTGTCTTTCTGGGTCTGAATTAGCTCACCTAGGATGGTTGGTTCCCATTATATCCATTTATTTACCTTTTAATTTCACAATTTCATTTTTCTTAACAGCTAAATAATATTTCATGTGTGAATACACCACTTTTTCATTTCATTATTTATTGACGAATTGATGAACATCTAGACCATTTCCTATTTCCTGGCTGTTGTGAAGAAAGCAGCAATAAATGTGGAAGAACAAGTATTTCTGTAATTAAATATAGATTCCTTTGTGTATATGCCCAAGAGTGGCATGGGTGGATCGGGTATTAGATCTGTTTCCAAATCTTTAAGGAACCTCCATACTAGCATCCTTGGTGGTTGTACTAGTTTGCACTCCTACCAGCAGAGAATAAGTGTTCCCCTTTTCCTGAATCCTGAAAAACGTTTGCTGTCATTTGTTTTTTGATCTTGGCCATTCTGCCTGTGGTAAGACAAAAATCCCAAAGTAGTTTTGATTTGCATTTCCCTGATGGTGAAGGATATCAAACATTTTAAAACTAGATATTTCTCAGCTCTTTGTGTTTCATATTTTGAGAACTCTGTTATTTCCATGCTCCATTTCTTAATTGAGTTGTTAATTCTCTTGATGTTTAGTTTTGTTGTTGTTGGTTTTGTTAATTTTTTTGTTTTTGTTTTGTTTCTTATATACTCTAAATACTAACCCTTTGTTGAATGTAATTGTTAATTTTTCCACATTCTACGGGCTGCCTCTTCTCTCAAATAANGNTGTCCTTTTCTACACAGAAGCTTTTCAGTTTCATGTGGCCCATTTGTCAACTGTTGATAATACTTGTGCTATTTGGGTCCTGTTCAGAAAGTCTTATCCAACACTTATTAGTTCAAACTATTCCTTACTTTCTTCTTACTAGATTCAGCATATCAGATCTTATGTTAAGGTCCTCAATCAACCTGGAGTTTGCGTTGTGGAGGTTAAAAGATATGGATCTAGTTTCATTCTTCTACAGGCAGCTGTCTAGTTTTACCAGCNCCATTTGTTGAAATGCTGTTGTTTCTCTGCTTCTGAGGGGCCAGTATTTTTGCCCCTTTGTAAAAGATTGGTGTGTGGATTCTACCTGGGTCTTCATTTCTAGTCCATTGATCAACACTTCAGTTTCTGTGTCAGTCCCACGCCATTCTTATTACTATAGCTCTATAGCAGTCTATATAATCAAGAATAGTGATACCTCTAAAAATTCTTTTATCATTTGAGATTGTTTTAGCTATCAAGTCTTTGTATGTTTCCTTATGATGTTTAAGCTTGCTTCTTCAACTTCTGTAAAAAATTGTGTTGGAATTTTTAATAGGGATTGTGTGTATTGTTTTTCGGTAGGATGGCCATTTCNGTATTAATCCTACCAATCTATGAACATGAAAGGTTGTTCNATCTTCTGATGTCTGCTTTAGTTTCTTTCTTCAATGTCTCAAAGTTTTATTACATATGTCTCTCACTTGCTTAGTAAGAGTCATTTAAAGATATTTTTGAGGCACTTGTGACATTGTTCCATGAATTCTTTCTCAGTATATTTGTATATATCTTCTTGGTGTGTTAGTTTTTCTTTAATGAGTGTGTAGTCTTGTTCCCTATCTCTTATGTCGCTGGGTCCCTGCATGACTGAATAGATCTTGTACATGGCATGGTCTTATTTTTTTTTCAGCCAATAATTCTAGACAAGTTTATTCATGGCTATGGAACAAACCATGCTAACAAAGGTATTGACCTAGTTCTAAAGGGATGATTCAGCTTATATCTCTCACTAGAGATTGGGCAAGTAATATTCCATACACAGCAAAACCAGCAGGTAGAGACTGTACTCATAGAGGAAATGGTTGCCTTGCTGGCTATAAAGNGTTTATTGCTGCATAATTCTTAGCCATTGATGGACATCTGTATCACTCACTCAAGACTCAGAGAATTCAAGAGCCAGAGGAGGGGGTGCCCTGCTATTTGGGGTTTTCCTCTAAATTATAATGTTCCCTCTAAATTGGAATTTTTCCTTCAGGACAGAACTGGAAGCTCAGGAGCCTCAGGTGGTAAATAGGTCACGTGCCTGGAAGAGCAGAATCTTGTGAGATGCTTGAGGGCCCAGCAGAATAAAACTGAATGAACAACAGCTGGAGGAGAGGCTCACTGACAGAACTGCAGAGGAAAAGATAGCTGGACGATCCTGGACTTCCCAGAGATGCAGCTGGTTTTGGTTTATTTAAGTAATTTCTGTCCTTTGTACGTAATCCCTCACCCATACTCTGTTTGTAACCCCAACAAAACTTCTTTGAATCATCAAGTTAAACATTGGTGTAATCATTACTTTGGTCTGTCATGGGTTCGCTTTCTAGGGTTAGTAGATATGTGTTTGTCTTGTTCTTCTAGAAGACGTTTGTCACACAACAGGAAGCACATAAACTGACTCACTGGAGCCAGAATGATCCAAGCATCAAATACTGTTGAAAAACCTTGAAATGCTCATAGCCCACAGTAGGTCTTCCATAAAAGTGAGTGTCTTGTTGCTATCCATAGACAGAGGAATAAAATCTACTTTCAAATGATGAAAGTTTAGCAAGCTTTAGTGTGTGTGTGATTTATGCCTGTGGTGTGTTCATGTGTGTGTGTGTACGAGTGTGTACTGGTTAGTGTTAACTGACCACTGGATACAACCTAGAATCAATTGAGAAGAGAGTCTTAGTAAAGAATCATCTAGATAAGGTTGACTCCTGAGATTGTCTTGATTGTTAGTTGATATAGAAAGCCCTAGCACTTTATGGGTGGCACCATTCCCTAGGCATCCGGTACTGAACAGAATAAGGAAGGAGACAACTAGCTGAAAGTAAGCAGACAAGGAATGGTACATGGATTGATTCCCTCTGTGCTTTTGATTATGGATGTGAAGTATTGAGTTCCTGTCTTGAATTACCCACAATGTGAGACTCTAACCTATAATTGTAAGACAAATAAATTTTTTGTCTCCTAAGTTGCTTTTGCTTTTGGTCACAGTATGTATGGTGTGGTGTGTGTGAGTGTATGATGTGGAGTGGTGTGTGTGTGTGTGTGTGTGTGTGTGTGAGAGATGTTTGTACATGTATAGAACCTGGGAATCAATGTTAGATGTCTCTTCATCATTCTCCACCTTTTTAATTTTTCTTCTGAGACAGGGCATCTCAATGAACCTGGAGCTCACTGATTTAGCAAGACTAACTGACCAGCAAGCACTAGACATCCTTATGTCTCTGCTTCGTCAGCACTGGAATTACAGACACCCAACCTTGCCTCTGGATTTTTACTTGGGTGCTGGAGATCTGAACTCAGGTCCTATGTTTGCGCCCCAAGGATTTTACAGATGGAACTGTCTCACTAGCCCAGAGAGATATAATTCTTAATGATCAGTGAGATCACCGTGTGGTGATATTTTATTTGTCTTCCCTAATAAAATTTATCTGAGGGTCAGAGGAAAAACGGGGCTGCCAGCCACTAATAGAAAAACAATAGCCATGCAAGTTAGCACACACCCTTAATCCATTTGGTTCTCTGTGACTCCAAGGTCACATGGGGAACTAGCAGTAGGAGGTGGTGGCACACGCCTTTAATCCCAGCATCAACCTTAGAGTTCTGAAGATCCATGCAGACAAGACAGGAAGTGATGTAGCTTGGGAGGAAAAAGCCAGGTTAGACCGGAAGGCTCTCTTTTTGCTCCGCTTTGCTCCTGGGAAGTAGAGGCAGCGTTGGTGAGTGGTGGCTTGCTCCTAATTCCTCTGATCTCTGTCAGATTTTCACCCTTATTTCTTGTTCCGCGTGTTTATTAATAAGACTGGTTAGAAGTTCTTCTTACATCACCGCAGTTAGTAGTGTACACTGCTGGGTAGTGTACATCCCTGCCATGAGGTCAGTATCCTCCATGTGGTGTATGCCTACTCATACTTTCTCATTGCTGCTTCCTGGATTCCCCATGTGTAGGTAGAGAAACTTTGACCCAGGTCCCTGGGATGGGCCCCTGTGTGGATCCTCTTCATATCATAGCGCTCTGGAGTTCCTCTCTGTCTGCTCTTGTTGCATGGGCATGGCCTTTGGGCAGTTTCCTTTCTCTCCAGTACTCAGAGTGAGCACACCACTATGCCATAAGCTGCTTGTACCACATGAGCTTGTGTTTTTTGTCCTGAGCTAGGTAGAGCTTGAAGATCTTGTAGAAGGCACGAGTAATCAAAGAAGCAGATCTTCCCCCAAGTTCTTGGCATGACTATGGCACTGGTTGCTACATTGACTGCAGCCTGTAGGTGACTTTGAGTTAGAGACAAGTAGCCATGCCCAGGCCAGGCTCCCAGTCCACAGAAACCTGGAGATAATAAATTCTCAGTGTGTTCCATGATTAAAAGCTCTAGAAATTTGTAATAACCAGCAACAGATACTTTGCCTAGCTTGAGTGGGGTTCTCAGTTCAATCCCTAGGACCACACACACACACACACACACACACACACACACAAATCAATCAAAAACAAGAAAATATAGAAACCTCTAATCAGAGGGTGGTACACCGTATGGTTGGTCCCTGTAAAAAAACTGAGAAAAAGGAAATGGTTCCAAATTATGGCAAAAGAATCAAATACTGGCCCCAGATGCAGGAAAATGAAAAGACACAAAAATAGAACAGGTAGAGGTAAATGTGAGTATGCTCGGAACTCCCAGACTCCAAGACTCCAAGACTCAGACACCACAGGACCATCTGTTAGCAGGAAGGAGAGTGAGCAAGTGCTATTGTTGCCCTGGTTCTAGCATCGTGGGTGAAGTCTCCCCTTGGCCTGTTGGACATTTTCAGGATCAAGTAGCTTATGCACACTGATCCAGGCTCCTGAGTAAGGACATGAGAGTGGATGAGACTTCTCTTCAGATCTTTCCTAGAGCTTCCTGGCAGTCATCTGCAACAAGCTGTCTCTTGGTATCTGCAGTCACGTTTTCCAAGAGCCAAGAGGAATTGGGTCTACCAGAACAGTGTGGTTAGTGTGTACATAATCTGTTCTCCAGGACATCATAAAGTTCTTCATCTGGCAATACTAAATGCTTTTATTAGTGAAGATTCTCTAAAAGATGAACCAANAGAATAACTCTATATTATTTAAGAGGATTTGTTGAGTTGGCTTACATGATAGGAGCTGGGTAACTCAGCAATGCTTATTTCCCCAAAGGAAAGACTAAGAACCCTGTAGCCACCGAGACCATCAGGCTATATACCTCAACAGTCCCTGAAACATTGAAGGCCTGGAGGATTCCTGGATATTCACTCATCTTCCATTTGTTTTGGGAGACTGAAGTTCTGATGTTAGGGAAGGATGGCAGCAGAAGCAACAGGAGATATCTATCTATCATCTATCTATCTATCTATCTATCTATCTATCTATCTATCTATCTATCTATCTATGTATCTATGTATCTATGTATCTATCATCTATCTACCTATTATGTATCTATGTATCTATGTATCTGTGTATCTGTGTATCTATATCTATCTATCTATCTATCTATCTATCTATCTATCTATCTATCTATCTATCTACCTATCTATTTATCTATCTATCTATACATCCACTCAGCAGTTAGAAGCTAAGTTGGGAAAGCAGATGGCTTTTTCTTTGGACCTCTTTGTATCAAGTCAGAGTTGAATGGTGCCACACACTCTCGGAAAGATTTTCCCCTCAGTTAATCCTTCCTGGAAAGTTCTCTCAGAAACTTCCTGTGGCTCATCCTTGTGATTCAGATAAACAATCTGAATACATAAATAATAACCATTTCATGGTCACCTCTACCAGGACCCTTGTCTGGGGCTAGCANATCACAAACCCAGCTCTCTTGTGATAGCTTAAAACCCACAATCTCACTTCTATTTTAGGAACATTATGTATGTTAGCTCTGTGGAAATGTCCTCTGGAGTGTGTTTTTTTCCCATTAACTGTGACATCCTTTTAAGTGGAAACATATACTACATCTCTGCACTGTGTTTATCCCAAATCATGCCAGCACACACATTTGGTCTTTTGCCAGAAACTGAGTATGTGATGGGACAAAGGAAGAGAATGCATCTTCTTTTCTACTGCAGTCAGTCACTTCCTCTACTATTAGCTACTGAGGAGCTTTGCAATTTGTAGCTGCCATTAAAGCTATGTCTAGATTCTGTCCTAAAAGAGTAAAATTTTTAGTACAGTGTTTCTGTATTGAGGACTTCTGTAATCATATAGGGGCAGATGGAGAAACCTAAATTGTTGACCCCTACCAGGTCTGCTAGAAGTCTACACCTCTCATCTTTGTCCAGGGACTACCACAACTGCCACTGGAGTATAGATGGTGATCATTTCCCCCAGGAGTGGCCACACCTTCCTGTGTGGTGAGACCTGCAAGGTGAGACCTGTGTGATGCCCTTCATCAGGATGCTTAAACACAGAAAAACATCTAATGCCTCCAGGGAGAGAAATGGGCATCTCGAGTTCATGCTAGGCAAGCAGGAGGTGATACAAAGCTTGGAAGAAGGGTGGTCCAGAAGAGTNTGTATCGAAGAGTCAAGCTGATGACTTCCCAACACATGCCACTTTCACCTTTGGTGGGGAGCTTCTAAATCTGTGTTGAGAGAAGTGGGATTCTCCCTAAAAACAGTGCACGTGGACCTGCCATAGCGAGATCCAATGCCTCCACATGTGTACACGTACACTCTGAGCAGCTTTTCCTGATGTTCTACTCACTCTGCAGACTAATCTGTCCAACTGAGTGTGTTCCCTCTCTCAGATTTGCTTCAGACATCTCCATGTTATATCCTATGTTCTCCTTAGATGTGTGTTGACATCTAATCTATACATNCCAAACCTTAAGTTTCTCATTTTGCTTTGGGTAAAGATTCATGTTAGGCTTAAGTGTGGTGATGTGAAGAAGTGTTTTATTTCTTGGTGTTATTTAGCCTTTTATTGATAGAGAGAGCCTTTCTTGACCTCTTGTAAGCTTTCCATCTAGTTTTCTTGATATATGTTTTATATCTGATTCTTTCTGGTCCTGTGGGGATTCCATTTAGCATGCCAAAATGATTCATGACACAATAGTGTGTGTGCTGGCTAGTTTTATGTTAACACAACCTTNAGTCATCAGAGAGGCATGGCCTCAATTGAGAAAATGCNTCTATAAGATCAGGCTATAGGCAAACCTATAGGGCATTTTCTTAATTAGTGATTAATGAGGGGAGGACCCAATGCATTGTGGGTGGTGCCATCCCTGGNCTAGTAATCCTCGGATCCATAAGAAAGTATGCTGAGCAAGCCACGAGGAGCAAGTCAGTAAGCAGCAACCGTCCATGGCCTCTGCATCAGCTCCTACTCCAGGTCCCTGNCTTGCTTGAGTTCCTATCCTGACGTCCTTTGATTATGAACTGTGATGTAAAAGTGTAAGCTGAATAAACTCTTTCCTCTCCAAGTTTCTTTGATAATGGTGTTTCATCACATCAATAGCAACCTTAACTAAGACAGTGTGGCTTTCAAGAACATGGAAGACACAACTCCAACCCAACCCCCTCAGTTGCTGATCTTATACTTATATGTGTACTATGGTCCAAAACGAATGAGGGATATTTCCTGTTATGTTAGTGATGTAAGTCACAAAGAAAATAAAAATAGTATTCACTTTTTTATCTGTTATTTTTTTATTTATTTTATTTTATATAACCAAAGATGACCTTGACCTGATCATCTTCCTGCCTCCACCTGCTGAGAGCACTCACTTTTATGATTGTTGTGGGTTCACCTTTACCAGAGATCTTTCTGCCTTTGAGTTACTTCCTACTGTCCTTCAGCTGGCCTTATAGGACTCCTCCCATGCATGACATGTCTAGAGAAAGCCAGCTCTAGCTTGTGAGGTTTCATGTGTGAATGTGTATNTCTCCTATCCATGATGAAACTTCAACCCCAGCAACAGTATTGAGAGGCAGGACTTTCAGGAGATGACAGGCCTTTGGNCTCTCACAGTCAAGATGGAAGGTGTTGCCTTTAAAGTAGAGCTCAGAGGATTGTGTTCAATCCTCTTGGCCGTGTGTGGACAAGAGCAGAGTGCCTGTTAGAGAAAGCAGGCCTCATTCTACCATACATCTCCTGCGACCTTGGTCTAACAGGGAGGACATATGTGTCTATAAGACTTTGAACTGACATTTTTGTTGATCATTTTGCATATATCAACCCACTCGTTAGGGATCTGAAAAGGGTCTTGTGGAGAGGTTGTCATGAAGCTATCTTTCTCTCAGGCCAATAGATATTCATCACATGTCTCAGGGTGTCTTAGAAATGGAGCATGGCTTTTTCTAACAGCACCAGAGTGTCAGTTAAGGGCTACCAACTATCCTTTAACTCATCATCTGTGTTTAAAGCGAATGGAAATGAAGAGCTTGAGTATAGAGATTGTAAGGAGTATAAAAGTCAATGTTATTACAGAATTTTAGGGCCCAAATCATAAGGCCATTGAAGCACCTTGTGTTTACTTTCTAACTAGTAAAAGCCAGTGTCCATAATCCAGGGAAATCCAAAGTTCCTGGAGTCTATNATTATCATTGTTGCTATTGCATTCATTATTCNTAAGGGCAAAGGTTGTTGCTTTGGATTGATGTTGAATGTCTCAAACTATCTCAAGTGTTTTGTTTCTTTGGCAGCACTGTTTGGGAAAGTTGAGGAACCCCTGGGTATGGAGTTGAGTGCATGGGAGGTATCGGGTGCATGGGAGGCATGGGAGATTGTCAATGTAGTATAATCAGTTGCCTTANTTTCCTGCTGCCTGTGCCACCAGCTGGCACAACCATGTCCTTACCTGTCCTCTGAAATACTCAGCCAAAATAAACTCTGTCTCCCTTAAGCTGCATCTTGCCAGGTATTTGGTCACAGCCATGGGAAAAGTAACTAGTCCAGTTCTTGGGGACAGAAAAGGAGAGGAATCGCATTGGCTTGTGCAGTGTTAGACTGGTTTCTTCCTTGCTGTGACATCACAAAGAACCATTATGAGGAATGATAAACACCAGAGCTTCTAAGACACTGGCTGAGTCTGGGTCTTATCCTGATACTGCAGACAAGCTCTTGGTTGTTACAAAGCAGTTGGCTTAAACTTTGGCTCTGAATGCCCGTGTATTACTAATCTTTTAGAACTGGATATCAGTGATCTGTTTTGACAAAAGAACATGGTGAGTTTGTTTTCTGATTGGTTGGTTTTGGTTTGTGGATTTTGGTTTATATTTTGATTTATTAATTTTGGTTTTTAGTTTAATTTGTGCTTTCATTTCAGTTTTTGTATTATTAGTTCATTTTTCTTTCATTAAATATCCATTATTCTTTTGCTTTATTGTTTATTTTTATTTTAAAGGTGTTAGTGTATAATAACTGTGCAAAATAAGGAATTTCATTGTGGCATGCACTTTGGACATCTCTACATACCCGCTCCCTTACTTCCATCCCATCCTTCCATGTACTTAAGAGTTTACTTATTGTTATCTGTCCCTCTCCNATATCTTTATCAGACAAAATACNCCCTGAAGTGTCTTGAGTAACGTCATATTTTGTTACAGCANCAGTGTCATGGAAGGGCTCCCATCTTTTTGATGCCCATAACTATCAGCTTAAGGAAAAGCTTTGAATATCTTAAGTATTAGAGATGATTTCTGTTGAAGGCAAAGTTCCTGCAGAATTTTAGGGACAGAAGGAAAAGACATTGCAGCAAGCTATGAGTTCACTATCTTATCACTGCCACTCCTAATAACCCAGGAAAGCAGGATGCTTTGTGTCTGTCTTTTTGGTTACTGTTGTTATCACGACAGTCCAAATGTCCTTATGGTTTGAGTATGAAAGGTCACATGACCTGTCATGTGTGTGAAAGCTTAGTCTTTAGCAGGCAGTGCTGTTTTGGGAGGTAAGGAAACTCTTGGGAGGCAGAACCTATCAGGAATGGAATTAGGTCACTAGAAGGAATGGGGGTCTACCAAAGCCATGTAACCAGTGCTTCAGACCCATCTCTCAGTCACTGTTCTTCCCATGACAATGCCTTCTCCAGCCTCTGAAATCCTGAGCCAAAATAAGCTCTGTCCCCGTTAAATTGCTTCTTGACAGGAATTTGGTCACAGCCATGAGAGAAGAACTAACGTATTCCTGGGGGACAGCATGTGAAAAAAATCATTATGGGTTGTAACCAGCTATGATTGGTCCACTTCTGCTGTGACATCACAAGGAGCCATTATGGGGATGGGCTATGGCTGGGTCTTGATCTTATTCTGCAGAGAAACTGTCAGTTGGCTGCACAGGGGCTGGACTTACTTTGATTCTGATAGATTTGCATAGNAGCTTTTGGAATTGGACATTGGTGATCTGCTTTGACATCTTCAACATGCTGAGTTTGTTTCCTGATTCATTGGGTCTGGTTTATATCCTGATTCATTGTTTAACTATCACCCCTTCTTCTTTTAACTAATTTTTTCTCAGCTATTTTTTTCATATTTTTCACTTTGGTTTATTTTTATTTTTTTATTTTAAAATGTTGTTAGTATATGTTACCTACATAAAATAAGGAATATCATTATGGCACTATTGGATCATATTCACCTGCTGTGTTACTTACCCCCAGTCTTCTCAGATACTAAAAATTGCCTTATAACCATTATCTTCCCTTCCTTCCTTCCCCACCTTATTAGACATGTCACTTATTAGACATGCTCTTGGGTGTCTTGAGCAACATGGTGGAGCTACCATCCTATTGATGCCCATAAATAGAAGTTTTAAAAAAGAAATTCGATATCATGACTATAGAATGATGATGAGGTCTACAGAAGGCAAAGTTCCTACAAAATTTTCAGGCCTGAGTCAAAAGACCATTGAATCAGCCTATATGTTCACTCTCTCCTCAATACCCATGTCCACACCCCAGAGAAGCACAAAACGTAGTCTGTCCTCATTGTTGCTACTGCTTTTATTTGTCTTTGTTCTTGAAACACCATGCAACTCTGACTAGCCTGGCACTCACTATATAGATAGGATCAGACTATCCTAGAACTCAAGAGAGCTCTCCCTGCCTTTGCTTCCCAAGTGCTGGGACAAAAGGCATGTGCGACCATGCTTGGTTTGCTACTACTAGTCTTATAAGTTAAAATGTTGTTCTTATGTTTTGAATGTGAAAGGTCTCACACTATCTCATGTGGTTCAATGCTTGTTCTCTAGCAGGTCATGCTTTTGGGGGGGGGCTTAAGGAAATTCTTGGGAGGTGGAACCTTAGCATGAAGAATTGGGGTCACTAGAAAAATGGGACCCTGGCCAATCAACTGCTTCAGAAGCATCCCCTGTGCCACCAGCTCCTCCCACAACAACATCTTTCCCATCCTGAAATCCTGAGTCAAATTAAACCCTTCTTCTCTTAAGTTACTTGTTAAGTATTTGGTCCCAGCTGTGGGAGAAGGAACTAGTGAAGTTCTTTGGGTAGAAGGTGAGAGAAACTGCTTTGATTTATGCCGAGATGGAATGGTTTCTTCCATGCTGTGACATCACAAAGAACCATTGTAAAGAATGATGGGCACCTCAGCATATACAGCACAGCCGGCCGGGGCTGTAAGAAGCTGCTGTTGGTTGGAGAGCAGCTGGACTCCAGCATCCGTTTTTGATGAACCTGAACTTTCCAGTCTTTGGAATCTTGACATAGTGAGTTTCACAGTTTGGTGGTTAGGGTATTGATGTATGGTTGTTTGTTGTTTCATTTTATTTATTCATTTAACTGCTTTTGCTTTGGAGTTTGATTTCATTAATTTTTATTTTTAAAGAATTTTTGATTGCCTTTTAAACTTTGGTTTCATTTTTCCTATTGTAAAACTTGTGTTTATATTGAATGTACAAAATGAGGAATTTCAGTATGAGATTTCCATACAAGCATATAATGAACACTGATATCATATTTCCAAGTTCTGTTACATTTCACCAGCCCCTTGCATGTGTCTAAAAGTCTCCATTTTTCTTTAAGGCTTTATTCATCACCCACACCTCTAGCTAGACAAAACATATTTTTATGTAACTAGCTTATTCCATGTAATATAAACTATTTTTTTCCATGTATATCCCAGAACATGACAAAATTTCTTTCTTCTTTGTGGCTGAACATGAAACTCTTCCCTTGACCTGATTGTGTGCTTGTTGTTGAGGAGTTTGTGAATATGAAATTATCCCAGGATTCCTTGCTGAACCCTTGTTAAACATCCAGGTGATGATGGTACATGCCTTTAATCCCAGCACTTGGAGGCAGAGGCAGGCAGATATCTGAGTTTGAGGCCANCCTAGTCTACAGAGCTAGTTACAGGACAGCCAGGGCTACAAAAACAAAACAAAACAAAACAAAAAACAAAACAAAACAAAACACCTGTTGCTGTAGAATAATCCTTCTGTACACCATGTGAATATATGTCCCTATGTTCAGTTTAATAAGATGACTGCCCAATAGTTGAACAGGATAAAGTTAAGACAGGAAGCCAAACTGAGAACGATGGGATGAGGAAGAGCAGAGTCAGAGGAGTCGCCAGCCAGCTGCTGAGGAAGCAGGTTGTATAGAAAATGAGGTAACAAGCCATGAGCCATGTGGCAAAGCATAGATAAGAAATATGGGTTAAGTGTAAGAGTTAGCTAGTATCAAGCCTGATCTATTGATTGAGCATTTGTAATTAATATTAAGCCTCAGTGTATTTATTTGAGAGCAACCATGAGACAGGAAAACTCCACCTACACTCTGTCTTGAAAAAACCAGATAACAAAACAAACAAGCAAACAAGAAACCCAAACCATGAAGTATCAACATTGAAATATGCGTGGTAAACTGTGTATGAAGTATTAAGTATTCTTATTCAGGATTTTCCTGTGCATGTTCTTAAAGAATATCACTTATGGCTTTCTATTCTTGTTGTGTCTTTCTATGGTTTTGGTGTTGAGGTGATATTGGCTTTGTAGAATAAGTTTAGAAGTGTTTTTCCCTAGTTCATAGAATAGTTCCAGGAGCATTGTGTCTCTTTTTTATTTTTTTCCCTCCTTAACAGCTGGTACAATTTAGCAGCAAATCTGTTGATTCTGGGACATTCTTTGGTAGAAAATAATTTTATCACAATGTCAGTCTTGCTCCTTATATTGATCTCTTTAAGTGGTTTATAACATTTCAATTTGAGTGTTGATCATGAGTCTAGAAATTTATCCATTTCTTTTAGATTGTCAACTTTCTGGAGTGTAAGTTTTCAAAAGATCCACCTGGGAGTGGTAGTGAACACTTTTAATCCGAGCACTCAGTACGCAGAGGCAGGTAGATCTCAATGATGTCTGAGCCAGCCTGGTCTACATAGCAAGTTCCAGGCCAGCCAAGGCCACATAGTGAGATCTCCAGTGATCCTATGGATTTAGTTGTGTCTGTTGAATTTTCTCCTTCTTTTGCCTTTAATGTTATTAATTTGCAACTTATCTTGGTTAGTTTGGGTAAGAAGTTATCAGTTTTATTCATCCCTTGAAATCAGTAATTTCTTTGGTCTTTGTTCTGTCCTTGTAGTGTGCACTTAATTCCAGCTCTCGCCTGTATTGTGCTTTGTCATCTGCTTTCGGGAGGTTTGGGTTGTTCTGGTTGGTTTGTCCATGACCTTGAAGTACCATCATTAGGTTGTTTAAGGTACCTGGGATTTTACTATGTAGGAAGTTATAGACATAAGCTTCCTTCTTAGAGCTGCTTAGTTATTATTATTATTATTATTATTATTATTATTATTATTAATTTTTTAGCATTGTGTGATGGTGATGGTATATTCTTTACAAGTGGAGGTGCAGAGAAAAGAAGCTCTTTGTTTTTTAAAAATGAAACAGTGAGGTGAAATGTACAGGGTCCAAGTCTTCTCTGGGTCTCTTCCAGCCATTCTGTGAGGCACCATGTTCCCTCTGCACTGTTGATGTCCTCACACCCAGTAACCCTTGTTCTCAGCTACTCACACCACAGGGTCNTCTGCCTCACTGTGTTTGTTCTGCATTCTTGTGAGGGCCTCTGGTAAATACAAGGTTACATGTTTGGAAGGACAGAAAGTTGGAAGATTACAAGGGTTCCTCAGCAGAAGAAAAGGGAATGAACAGATTCTTGGGGAAGAGACTGCCTGGCTGGACTGCTGAGAAAAGGATATTTGGACTGTGGATCTGCCTCCAAGCTGTATAGAGAGCATCAGGGTTATAGCTTTTGTGGGCTATCACCCATGTTGGGGTGGGCTTTCCAGTGATGCAGCTGACCCTTTTGAATCATCTCTACTTCTTGTAAGTGACCCATGGTCCACCTTCCTGTTAGAAACCCCAAGAAAACCTCATTGGCTTATCAGGTTAAACATTAATGTAATCATCATTTGGGCCTGCCATGTGTTCTTTTTCATGGGCGAATAGACATGTGTTGCATCTCCCCATGAAAAGTCTGCCACACAATACTTGGTACCCAAACAAGAACTTGAAAGAAGTAAACACGTTGGGGAGGAGTGATTGTATGGTCTGGGCTATGGGTACTGTGGCACTCTACCGAGGCTGAGCAGCCTGAGGGTGGAGCATCCATGAAGAGAATTCCTTTAAAGCTGCCCTTGCCTCTATCTGTGTGGTAGTACACCGTTTTTGCTAAAGCAACAGCTGTATGATGGGTAGTGAGACATACAACTAAGGCTGAACCATTGAGGTTTGTAGTGTCTGTGTGTCACAGGAAAGGAGGAAGGGGATCCCTCTTTTGGCAGTCTTATCTATGTGGCATGCCTGCTTGATGAGTGGGGTCCACCTTGTGAGTGTGGAGAGGCCCTTTAATTCAAGGTTTAAAGACAGTGTTTTGGTCTTTGAGAGTAGCAGACAAGGTCGAGATTGTCAGCAGGCAGTGGTGAAGGTTGCCAGGTCACTGCTGTGTGCAGTAAGAAATGCATTTGAAGCTGAGATGGTTGCCAAGCAGAAACTTGTTTGTGTAAAAGAACTCATTAGTGTACAGTGAGAAAGGGGACTATGGCTAGCATCTAATATCTTCTCTCTGATTTAGCAAATAAATTAGATAAACATGAGGATGAGAGATAGGTGTCTTATATCATGGCAAGCCAAAAGGAAAAGAGACTATGTTAGACCTGTGCTGAAAGCCCTTCTTGGGACTAGAGAACTTGGAACTCATGGGAAGAATTAGGGAGTAAGAATGTGCTAGAAGTGGTAGAAGATATCCATGGGATTTGACCTTTAATAGAAAAAAAAGGGGGGTAATTTGTGATCCAACATGCAGATGGGACCCTTAACAATGGCCCAGTGTAAGAAACTATAACTAAAGAATACTGTAGTTGAAAATTTGTCCAGTCCCCTGGCATTTGAACTGACAGCACTGGGGAAGAATTTTAAATATAAAATGAAAGAGCCTGTCATAGCCTTGCTCATGAAGCTGTGAGGCATGGGAGCAGGTGGGTTCAGTTTGCCTCTNGTGGAAACAAAAAACTGAGCATTGTAACTAACCATCCCTCCTTAAGACAAAGGCTGCTTCACCTGCGGCAGTGTGTGATAACTCAGTCCTTGATGGACTGGCCAGTTATCTTGTACTTATTTGCCTTTGTTTTTCTCTCTGTTGGTCAAAGATCTTTTCCAATCTCTTACACATTTTCTATTGAGTTGTGTCTTTCTTCTCATAGCTTCAGGGATTGTCTAAGTTCCTTACCAGCTATTTAATTCACAAACATTTCCCCCATCTGTGACTATCTTTTCATTTTCTCTACAGGGTTTTTGGAAAGGCAGAGGTTCTGAGTTTTAAANCTCATTTTATTGCTTCTTTTATTGTTTAAATATTTCATATTTCAAGAAAACCCTGATTATCTCAGTTTCCTGTGTGTTTTTCTAGGAAATTTATAGGGGGGTCTTATATTTGGTCTGCAGTCCATTTGAAATTAACTTTTATATATGAATCACAAAGTTTGCTCTATTTGGATGAAAAGAAAAAGCATATAAGCAAGGAAAAAGTGTTGTAGAATATTATTTTAGGGTGTGTTACTCTTGCTTATGTTGCATTTGTTTAACTCTGTGTAGCTGTGTTACTGTGCCTGTCTAAAACACCTGATGGTCTAATAAAGATCTGAATGGCCAATAGTAAGGCAACAGAATGGATAGGTGTGGCTGGCAGGCAGAGAGAATAAATAGAAGGAGAAATCTTGGAGAAGAAGTAGCCAAAGGAGGAGGAGGAGGACATCAGGGGCCAGCAACCCAGCTATACAACCAGCAATGGAGTAAGAAACAAAGAAAGGTTTACAAAAACAGAAAGAGGTAAAAGCCCAGAGACAAAATGTAATTGGAAGTTTTTCTGTGTCCCATCCAGGCCCACAGCTGCTCAGACCCAAATAAATANAGAGAGGCTTATATTATTTTCAAACTATATGGCCTANTGGCTCAGGCTTCTCATTAGCTAGCTCTTACATCTTAAATTAACCTATTTCTATAAATCTGTATTTTGCTATGTGGCTTGTGGCCTTCTAGTACCTTTACATTTTGTTTCTTCTGGTGGCAGCTAGCAGTGTCTCCTCTGCTNTGTCTTTCTCCTTCCTCTCTCTCTAGTTAGAATGTCNTGCCTAACTTTATTCTGCCTCACCATTGGCCAAACACCTTTATTTATCAACCAATCAGAGCAACACATTCACAGCATACAGAACAACATCACCCATCATTTTCCCNTTTCTTTCTATTTAAAAGGAAGGTTTTAACTTCAGCATAATAAAATTACATATAACAAAAGTTATCAATCAAGAATTACAGTTACAATATCCAGTCTATTTATATTTGGCAAATTTAAAGAAAATATTCTATCTTATATTTGTGAGTCTAAAGTTTTATATCTAATTTATCTTTTATCATAACCAAGGAAAATTATAACTATCTAGTCTTCAACTACATCAAAGACCTCAGAAGAATATATTACCTAAGTAAACAGGAAGAACATTGTAAGCAAACTTCCAAAAATCTAGGATGACTGAGATAGCTGGCTACCTGGACAATCACCCAAAGTTTTTTTGCAATGTTGGGGCATCCATTCTTCAGCCTATATAGGCCTAGAGTCTCTCAGTCACTTCTCTCTGTATCCTGTAGAATGTCTGGCAGTTTCTTTCATGAAGCAGGAACCTGAAGGACCATCTCGCTTTGNAAAGTTCAGTGGTCACCTTCCTATGGGTCCTGCATGTCCAGTCAATACTACATTTTTTCAAGCAGTCCAGACAAAAACAGTTTTTTGCCCAAATGGCTATTTTTGCCAAGAAGAAAATAAACTCCATGTGGAGTGTCTTTGATGCCCATCCTCCTATCTGATGCCCATCCTCCTATCTGAAGTAAATGCTGCCAGGAGCAGACATGTCTCACTGTCTAGAAAGTCTAAGTTTTTAAATGCCATANTCTGTAGGTCTTTGAAGTGTTCGANGATTACCTATCTGTCTGAAATATATCTTTATATATCTAAAAAACTTAACATGACTAACTTTGATTATCATAGAAGACTATTAATCTGTATTTCTTAATTATCCATTACAATTTAAATGAGTTAAACAAACATAATACCTTAAACAAGGGTAGAAATACACATAAAGTATAACAACATTAACTTTAAATTTGTAATAAACTAAAATCTATACCAGTGTAAAACATTTTAAACAAGTTGCTCTTTAAAAGTAGATTCAACAATCCACCCTTTTTTCCTATCATATCTATATCCTATAATTCCATATCATATCCCCCTTTCTTCTTTTAGAAAGATATTGACTATGACCAATAACAATTTGTAACCAACAATCTAAACAAAGACAAACAATCATATTCCATTTTTTGGGAATGTGGGCATAGTTTTTTTAGGCTACTTCCTGCTGATAAAGGGTGCTGTATTCTTATGGGGATCCTGAGAAAATTAAGAATTATGGTCACATCCTGACTGGAGTAGCTGCATTGTATGAGTCAGTTGACTTGAAGCTGTTTTTGGATGTTGGATCATCTGGGCCATGGTATCATTGGAGACGTTTCAGGGGGTCTTGGCTGGTCAAACCATATTAGCCTGGAAACAATCCACACGTTCTCATCTTCTGTGGAAACAAAAGCAGAACCTCTTTTCCAAAGCAATATATCCTTAGACATAAATTTTGAAATCGAGATACCTTTAAAATACATATATTGATTTAACTTCACAGCTTTTATAATCAAATGTCTCTCTGCAGTTAGAAATTCCCAAAGACAACATAATCCAGATTCTCTGTGTAATATCCATCTTTACATGGCTTATTATATTATTTTTACTGTCTCTTTAAAGACTTTATTTTTTTAAAACTTTCTATTTCTTTATATAACTGTCTATATTCTTTTTTTCTCTCTTTCAAGTCTATGTACATTTTTATACACATTGTAAACCATTTAAACTCTTATTATATCTGAATCTATCTTATTCTGAATCTATAATCCTTTTTTAGCCAGGAGAGACTTTAAACTGTTAAACTGCTTGGCTAGGACAAGAAGCCGCAGCCTTGACTGCTGACTCCACCCATCTCAGCTTTTCAATATGGTGGAACTATGATTATTGTTTACTGCTTATCGCTAACTCTGGGAGGCAGTGGATCCATGCCCATCTAGCAGCATATAGCCCAGAAACCTTTTTCTTTAACTAACAAAAGCTAAATCCACCACGCAGCATACTGTGTGGCTTGCAGACGCCACTGTGTACCGCAGCGGGAATCTGCCATGCTGCAAGTCAAGCCCAAATGTTGATGCATCTTGCGGCCTGCATGAGACATGAAGCAGGAACCTGNTTTTGGCTCTGTTTTAGAATCTTTTATTAAGTTCTCTTAAGTTTTAGGTGGAAACTCAAGCCCCACGTTGGGTGCCATGTGTAGGAGAAAGTTTTGTCCAGGTCCTGCCAGGGCCCACAGTCCCACAGCTGCTTATAAAATAATTACTCAGCGGCTTATATTAATTATAACTGCTTGGCCATTAGCTCAGGCTTATTACTGACTAGCTCTTACACTTAAATTCAGCCCATTTCTATTAATCTATATGTCACCACGTGTTCTGTGGCTTTACCTGCATCCTATTAC
>LZPO01055348.1:74574-89282 GCA_001675575.1 Neotoma lepida
CACACACACACACACACCTCCCAGTCCTGTCTTTAGTTGTGATCCTTCCTGAACTATTCACCTCCATCCTGACTCTCCCTGCCCCCACAGCGTTTTGTTCTCTGGAAGATGCTGATTAACATTTGCTAATGTATGCTAATGAGCATTAATTACCATCTCCGATGTGAACAAAAGCAGTGCTACAAAGGAAAGATAAAGATGGGGAGAGGATCCTGTTCCTCCATCTTCCCCTTGCTTCTCTATGCTCAACACCCTTCGGCTTTTGTGCCTCTCAAAATTGCTCAGTATTTTTTGTTTCATTCTGTTTATCCAGGATTCCTGACAGCCATTCTTCTTCACCACTTGGAATATTGCAGGCGTGCTCTGCAGAGCAGAAAGATTTCCTTTTTGTTCTAAATAATCTGAAGATATAAGCTTAGCTGCTATGGATTTTAGAGCATACATTTGTATTTTTATTTGGTTGTTATTTTGGTATCTTAGTACTATAAAAGGCTGTAGCTACAAAAGCTCCCAAGGGAATGATTTTCATTTCACTACACTTATTTACAAGGACTGCCCGGGATGGCGGTAATTGTAGTGCTGGAGCACACACTCTGTGTGTGCTGATTATGTGTTATGACAGCGTGGTTTAATAAGAAACGCCCCATCTTCCAGACAGTCTCAAGCAAAGAACAGAGTAAGACTCACCACTTGCTTTTTGGTTTTCTTCCTTTTTTTCTTTTGGTTTATTTATTTATTTTATTTATTTGCAACCACAAAAAACTCTAAATGTCTTCATAAATAGCTATTTATTTGTTAAATATGTGTAGTTGAAAAGGAAAAAAGCCAGTATCCAAACCACACAGATTAAGAACGGGTTTTAGTTTTTTTGTAGACAGTTGATAGCGTGAAGTATCTAATTGCAGCTTCTCACATGTACTCCAGCATGTAATTCACCATCTGAGGAACTCCACCTCAGCATTTCATGTTTCTCTTGCAGTGTAGGGGTGGGGAAATTTGGAAGCACACCAGCTATTCACTTCAGTCAGCCTAAGCTTAATTATAATTTATTGTACCATAAAAACAAAAGGAGAAATGGCAAGCATTTGATGTGCCTTCTCTTCCTTTCCATAGATATGTGTGTATACATGTATATAAATGGAAATAACTCATTTATTCAGTAATATGTATGCATCAATTCAGATATACATATAAATTCAAATATACACAACAAATTATTCCATTTTAAAGGATAGAAAGGGGGATCTGTATCTTAAGTGGGTTTTCCTCTTTGTGTTCTTCTAAGTGCTAATAACCCTTTGTCTTTAATCTCATAGTAAAATGTGTTTTTCCACAGACTTCTCCTTGTTCAGTTTAACAATTGCAATATTTTATACTGTGTTTATAATAAGGCAGACCTCAGTAGCTAATTATTTTCTTCTTCTGGGTGTCCCAGAGTCTCAGAAAAATGGGCACAATACAGATGGAAGAACCTGGAGCATAACAACCACTATGACAGTTGTACCCCTCCTTACCCAAATGCCAGCTTATTATTCTCTTTATAATTTTAAAGGTACAGAAATTTAAAATAGCTATGCGGTATTGTTAAGACATAATAATATTAGAAAATATGAGCTATTTTAAAAGCAAATTTTTGAGGTATTTTGTTTGTTCACTTGATGGTTTTTCCCTCTCTCCCTCCCATTATGGTATTTTTGAATGTGTGCGCCCTGTGAAAGCTAAGCTCTCTCTTAAGGAAGATAAGATGCTGGTTGGTACATGTAGAGGGAGTATCAGACTAGCTCTGTCAAATTACACCCTTCTCCAGCTTTGATAATATTGAAGTATAATAATCTCATTTTCATTTTCCACCCCTGAGAATTTTGAAATGTCTTATAGTTTGCAAGTTTATTAAGATAGTTTATTGATATGAGAATCAAGAAATTCTTCTCTTCACTCAATGACTTCCAAAATTATCATGCTCAATCCCATTACTGAGAGGAGTAAGACTGCCACAATGAATGCAACATGCACCTTTTCTTGCCAAAAAATAGCAAAAATAAAAGGAAGAGGAGGAAGAAGTTGCCTAGTCCTTCATTTTCATTCAGTTTTGTTGACTGATTGGTGGCATTTTTCTGCTTCATATCCACAGAGAGTGTTATAATAAATGAATAAAAACTGACCTTTGGACCTTTCTCTATGGAGAATGTTAATCGTGAATTTCTCAAGAGAAAAACCTGTTCCAAAATTTGATGCAAGTTTTAATTAAACACTGGCCAGGAAGATGGACTCTGACCAGATCCACCCCTGGGTTCCCAGGGAATGGCAGCTAGTTCCTTTTTGCAGAAGCTTTAAAAGGCAAAACCCATACATAATTCACTGCATTTTTCCATCCTGGTGGGATGTCCAGTAGGGACAAGCATATACTCTGACATATTTCCTGTCTATGTACTTCCTGCCTTTATGTGATTAAGCACATCCAGTCTAGTTGGTTCAAACAAACTTGGGTAGAGGAGTGAAAACATGTGGCTTGTTATTTCTCAAGAACTGCAGCTTCCAGCATTCCAGGAAGTTATCTTGTCCTTGGGCAAGTAGGACTTACAGGTTAACTTTGGCTCTTATAAGAGATCAAACCTGAAGGTGGTTTGGTGACTGACAAGTACACAAAGTTCACTGTCTGGAAATCCTACTCTAAAGCTAAATTTATTCATTCATTTTGAAATTTGGATTTATTTATTTTTTGTTTAATATTAGGAGAAAGAGAATTTGGGCAGGCATGCAAATGTGCAAATGCACACACATACACAGACACAGGCAACAACTGTGTTCTCTGTATCATTTTCTGCATCATGTCAATTTTGTCATTGTTGCGAAACACAATTTATGATTTAAGGGGCCACTGGATGGTTGCAGATCTGGAATCTTCACACCATTAAGTTTCCCAACTTGTCTATTAATGAGAATTCTACAAGTTTAGAGAGATTTAGAAAATAGCTACCTTCTCTTGGTTTCCTGATCCTTTCTCTTAAATCAAAGGATTTCAGGATTTTGTTAAGGGGTCATAATTCTTCCTTGTTTTACTTTGCAATACACCCTGACTTTTCAAGTTCCCATTGAAGCAAAGTATTGGTAGTAGAAACAGATGAAAGTGATCTCTTTTTTAACCCAGATAATTTACAAAAATGCACATGATTAAGTAGGTGGCTTTAGATTAGAGATGTATTATTGTTATAATATTAGTGTAAACGAATTTCTAAATGGTCTTGTTAAATAAAAACACAGGCCAGAAATAGGCTGAAAATCTGACAGAGATCAGAGGAATTAGGAACAGCCGCCAGCCTCACCTTAACAACGCCACTGCTTCCAAAAGAGTGCCTGACTTCCTATATTTCCATGCCTATATCTCTTTCTGTTCTGTTCTCCCANTGGCTCTTTTAGCCTAGCTACATCACTTCCTCCTATCGCCCATCTCTGTCATTTCCTGTCTGTCTGTATAGACCTCCAGAATTCTCTGGTTGATGCTGGGATTAAAGGCGTGTGTCTCCACGATTGACTGTTCCTAGTGTGACCTGGAACTCATAGAGATCCAGACAGACCCTGCTTGCTAAGTGATAGGATTAAGGGTGTGTGCTAATTTTGTAAGACTAGCAGCTGATCTTGTTCCTCTGATTCTCAGATAAATTTTATTGAGGGTCATAGATAAAATACCACCACATATTAGTCCATANAAATACCATTGGCCCACTTGATCTGTGACTTTCACATCTCTGAGTCCAAGCAACGTAGATCCAAACTATTCAGAAGAAATATATACACAGGGGCCTGGGGAGGTGACTCAGCAGTTAAGAATACTTCCTGCTCTCACAAAGGACCCCAAATGAGGTCTGTTCTCAGCACCCACATTGGATGGCTTAAAAATGCCTGTAACTCCAACTCAAGGGAATCTGAGTCTTTCTTTTGGTCACCATGGCACTATGACAAATGCTTTCCCATCTGCATAGAAGAACATTATAAGTAGAAAAACNAGCTGTTTTCTATATTGCAAGAACCATTGCTATTTATTTTTTGTTTGTGTGTGCACAAATGTGTGTACATGTGCATACACATATGGAAGTCAGAGGACAACTTTCATGAGTAGCTTCCTACCTTTCACCTTGCTGAGACAGGGTATCTCTGACTGTTGCTGTACTTCATAGTCCAGGCTAGCTGGCCTTTGAGATTCTCAGTGATTCATGTTTCCACCTATATCATCTCCCTTTTGGAGTGTTGGGATTCTAGATGTGAGCTACTGCATCTGCCTTTTTCCAGGATCCAGAAATCAAATTTTGGTGCACCTAGTGCCTTTACCCACTGCTCCATCTCCTTCAGCCACAGCCTATTATCTTTTATTGCAATGCAAACTCAGACTTTGGTCCACACCACCTCCCTGGTTCTATGGCCACCATATTGATTGATTGACCTCCATATTGGCAAACCTGCTGGGCAATTTCCAGTTCAAATTGTGGATAGGTGGCAGCTGTGATATATTTCTTTGATCCACAGCACTTGTCTTCCAGGACATCTTATTTTCACTAGAAACTCTGGAAAGTCCCATCAGAAATGCCACCTGCTACTGGAAAAATCAGGATCCTCTCTTGGGGTTCTTAGTCTCACAAATAAAGGAATTTAAGAATGGACATGAAAGGAAACTCAAGGACAATTTTATAGTTTAAAAGAAAAACATCAGGGCAAGCAAGCTGTGCATCTCAGCAGTTGCCCAGAAGAGGAAGATGAAGAAGAGGAGAAGGAGCATGGAGACTAGACACATGGAGGACAAGCAGCCACAGGATAGAGAGGAAAAGTCCCAGAAACCCGTAAGTTCTGGATAGCCTCCTAAAGTAAGAGAAAGGGAAACAACAACAACTAATCAAACAAACAAACAAGGAAAAGTTTTACCTTTTGCCTTACTCAGAAGGAGGGTCTTTGTACCCAACAGAATCTCACAGTGGCTGGTAGGGACTGCATTAGGGTATGGAATTCAAGTAAGAAAAGTACTATAAGTACCATATCTCATTAAAGGCCTGTTAATTCCTCCTATCTCTTCAGCATGCCCCAAGTTGAGTCTGCGTTTATATGAGTGGTCCCATCTTTCTGAGGAGTGTCCCCTTTTGTTAAGTCATTTACCTGACCACCTTGAATTTTAGGTTTTCACCTAGGCCAGAAAAATGATATTCTTGATCAGAGGAGAAATGGATGTCTTTCAATGGGCTCTGATTGCTCCTGTGCCGTTCCCTTCTCTGAAGAGGTTGTACTAACATCATTGAGGAGTCAGCTCAGGCATGAGAGCACTCAAACATTGACGTTCCTAGCCTTCAGCCAGGATAGGCCCAATAACATTTTCAGTTTATAGCCAGAGATACGAATGGAGGTCCCTGTCCCTAAACTGTCCATTTCTACCTCCTATCTCAGCCCTATTTTCCTTGCATTTCACTACTGTTTGTTTTTAAATTTCTTAGTGTTCTTACTTGGTCTTAAGGCTTTAAAGATTTCCATGCTAATAATTTCAAGTTCCTAATAATTTTTTCCCACCTACTCTTTCCTCTGAACTTCAGGCTGAAATATTCAACTGCCTATTTAATGCCATGCCTGAATATCTTAAAGGCATCTCATGTATAAACCCAATCTCAAAGAAAATCATTATGAAGGCATTCTCCGCCCGCGCCCCTCCACCACTTGTATCAAATAAGGAAGCTGCTTAAGTCAAGGCTATTTTCTTTAAGACTTTATACATTCCTATTCCAGAACATTTGTTCTGTATATCTTTGTGGATATATAACCACTAGTTGAAATAAAATAGAATTTTCANTTTCCAAAATAATAATCCAGTGCAACAACATCACTTTAAGAGCTGAATTTGGTCAGAGGAATAAACAATATTGAATTCTTCTGCCCACTTGGTTACTGCCACCCTGAAATACAAAGAATGGCTTTCAGAACCACAGATTAAATAAGAAAGCCCCAGACAACATCCGCTTTTCTGAACAACTCCAATGCTTCTGAAATATGACATTTTGCTGTTGTTTCCTTTTATGGTTTTTTAATTACTGACTTTATTTGCATGAAATGAGGATCTGGGTTGCCTAGGAGCTCATCTGTTCCTACTGCATATTCTCCTCTTAAATAGGCACACGCTGATGTAGTTTCCCTGGTTGCCTCCAACACGTCGACAAATCTCGCGGNCTTCTCTCCTCTCACTCTCTTCACATTCCTCCCAGAGAGAAGGGTTTTTTGAAAAAGATCAGTAAGGTTTTCGAAGTAGCCAATGAAGGAGGGGGTCATAGGGTTGGGAGTAAGCTATAGGGCCTTGCTAAGTAAAAGATGGCAGCAGTCTTTCCGAAAGGTTGTGTGAGAAAGGGAGAAAGGAAGAGCAGTCCTTTACACAGGGTGTGGCCTTAGGTTTCTTAGCTTGGCTCTTCAGCGTTGTCGTCAATGGAACCNAATACAGAGCAGTNTTGATGGATACTCCAAAGACTCTATCTAGTTCCATTAAAATAAAGCCTGATCTAAGAATCTCGATAGAGTCTTAAGTCTTCATTTAGTTTTTGATGCTGATGATGCCTGAGTTGAGGGTTTGGGTCAAGAAAAAAAAATCAGATTACACCAATGAATATAAAAACTGGTCCTGTCAGAAAAAGGAATGCTAGAGCAAAGACAATACCTTATGAGAACCAGGGAAGATGATCCTTGACCCAGCTTTGCTCTCCATCCCCCAACCCCCAACCCAACTGCTTCTGATGATATTTTTGTTTAGTATATGGCCTTTCCTAAAGGTTAGATTATATTTTTGTTTACTGCATAGTTTTCTTTTCTTGTTTTTTTTTAACCTTCAAATCACATTCCAACAAATTGATCATNATAAATCAGCATAATGTGTTATTTATTCTTAAAAAACAGTTGCTTTGGGTAAGTTGGTGTGCTGGCTAGTTTCATGTCAACTTGACACAGGATAATAGAGTTATCTGAAAGGAGGGAACCTCAATTTCGAAAATGCCTTCATAAGATCTGGCTGTAGGACATTTCTTAATTAGTGATTGATGGGTGAGGGCCCAGCCCATTGTGGGTGGTGTTATCCCTGGACTGGTGGTCCTAAACAGTGGTTCTCAACCTTCCTAATGCTGTGACCCTTTAATACAGTTCCTTGTGTTATGGTGACTTACACCATAACATTATTTCATTGCTACTTCAAAACTATAATTTTGCTGCTGTTATGAATCATAAAGTAAATATCTGGTATGCAGGATATGCAATATGTGACCCCCAAAGGGATTGCAACCCACAGGTTGAGAAGCACTATTCTATAAGAAAGCAGGTTGAACAAGCCCTGATGAGCAAGTCAGTAAGCAGTACACCTCCATGGCCTCTGTGTCAACTCCTGCTTCCAGATTCCTGGCCTGCTTGAGTTCCTATGCTCACTGCTTTTGACCATGAACTGTTATATCAGTGGTTCTCAACCTTCTAATGCTGCGACCCTTTAATATAGCTGCTCATGTTGTGGTGACTACAACCATAAAATTATTTTTGTTGNTACTTCATAACTGTAATTTTGCTACTGTTATGAATTGTAATATAAGCATCTGTATTTTCCGATGGTCTTTGGGGAGTTTTGACCAACAGGTTGAGAACCACTGGGTTATATGGAAGCACAAGCCAAATAAGTCTTTTCCTCTCCAAGTTGCTTTTGGTCATGGTGTTTTGTCATAGCAATAGTAATTCAAACTAAGACAGTTGGAGGATGGGCTGTGGGTTGACATTTGCTATTGTCCTCAGCTGTTTCCATATTCTGTGCTCTCCTAAGAACCCTGCTCCAAGAGCAATCATACACCATCAAAATGTCTTCCTAGGAAATTCTTTGACTAAAGAAGATTGGAGCTGGCAGTAATTGCAAATAAGGACCATGACCCATTACAGACTGTAGTCTTCTCAGATATGCCTGCCTTCANTATTACAAAGTCTCCGTAGTGACATAAAAATTCAGCTAGCAACAGAAGGCATGTGTCCATCCTGAACAAAAGGACATTTATTTCNACAGCCCAAGGCTGATGTTGATAGATAACATTTTTGCGTATCTTAAACTTTTTAGGGAGATAATATTTAAAAGCAAAAAGTGCTTTCACAATAATCTGCCTTGTGAATGGAATCTACATCTCTGGCATGTAAGAAAAGAACCTCTTGTTTTTGAGACAGTCTCATTGAGTAGCCTTAGCTGGCCTGGAGTTTGCTATGTAGAGCAGGCTGGCTTCAGACGCACAGAGATCTGAATATCTCTGCCTCCTGAATGCTGTGATTAAAGATCTTACCTTTGAAAGAGAAAATGAAAAACACAACCAGGAGCTGTTTGACCTACTCATACTATCATTGTTTGCCATCTTGGCATTTTTAGATTTATGTCACTCCACCTTAAATTATCTAGACTTTGGTTTTCTGTTTTTGAAGTTTGCTTGTGTGTTTATAGGTGGTATGCCTGTGTATGCATGTTCCAGTGTNTGAATGCACAATNTGTACAAGCCTGTGTAGACCTGGAGTTGATATTGGCTGTCTTCTTCAATTGCTCCATACTTTTATTTATTGAGGCAGAGTTTCTCCCTGAAGCCTCAACTCAAGGATTCCTGTTAGTCTAGCTAGCCAAATAGGCAGTCTGCCCAGGGCCTAAGAACCCAACTCTCTTCCTGTAGAGTGCTGGGATAGCAGGAGGCTGCCACACATGCCTGGCTTTTCCACGTGTTCTGGGGTCCAAACTCCAATCCTTACACTTCTGCAGCAAGTGCTTGATTCACTGAGTCACTCTCCAGCCCCACGCTCTTAGTATCTATAACACAACTTATAGAGCTCTACCTCTGGTAAATAGTGATGCCTGCAGTTTTGAATTCAACCTTGATATTAGGNATAATCTTAGGAAGATTCCACNGAATCCCACACTTTCCCTATATTATTTATTGTACTAGTAAAACTTTTTATCAGAACATTATGTTCCCTTACAAAAATGAACCATGGCTGACATCAAAATGCTACATGAGTTTGGGTATGGAATAAACAGAAATCTTGAATGTTAAAGTCACAGATTCCCACATTTCCAGTAAAGAGCACACGCTGGGACATTTAGGCTGCACTGNTATAAGGCAGTAACTGAAATAGGGAAGACCCCACTTTGATCATGTTTATATAGGAATTTTTTTTTTGATACTTGGCGAAATAGGTTGGAATGTACTATTCTCCATTTTACAGTATTAAATTTGGTTGCAGTTATGATTAGAAACAGGAGGCTGTTACACACACAAGTGGCCTGGCTCTGCAGACAACGACACCCTGGCTTGTTATGGGTTTTTGAGACAGGGTCTCCTTTGTAATCCAGACTGACCTTGAACTCATGGTCTTCCTGCCTCACTCTCCTGAGTACTGTGATTCTGAGTATGTTTTTAGTTTTGTAATTGTGTATCAGTTTGTGTCCAGAAAGGATCTGAGGAAAAACCAAATGGTGAACAGTAGTAATCTGGGGAACTTGGCAGGAGTGGAATTGGGTTACCAAGTACTAACTTCATACATCACATATTTTATAATATTTGAATTTTATAATGTCTTTAAAAGTCATGTGTTTTGTAATGTTTGGATTTTTATATTTATTATATAATCAGAAAAGCACTAGTTTCAAAAGTAGAAATAGAAAAAAGTTTTAAAAATATTTATGTTTTACTTTGTGTATGAAGGTTTTAAGTGTGTGTAGGTTTGTGTACCACTTGTGTGTCTGGTGTCTTTGGAGGCCAGAAGAAGAAATCAGGTCCCCTGGAACTGAAATTACAGTTGTAAGCTGCCATGTGAGTGCCGGGAATTGAATCTTGGGCCTTCTGTAAGAACAAAAAGTGCTCTTAACTGCTGAGCCATCTGTCCAGCTCTAGAATTTTTTTTTTTGGTTTTTCGAGACAGGGTTTCCCTGTGTAGCTTTGTGCCTTTCCTGGAACTCACTTGGTAGCCCAGGCTGGCCTCGAACTCACAGAGATCTGCCTGCCTCTGCCTCCCGAGTGCTGGGATTAAAGGCGTGCACCACCACCGGCCCGGCTAGAATTTTTTTTTTTACCTGCACAAAAACCTTATGATAAAAATGGTTAAAATATAGGTAGTTACTGACAGTTACCCAGGCATTGATGTAATCGCTGTTCATGTCTCCTTCTTAACAGTGCAAATCCAAGTGGAGGAGAAAGAAGATGACACAGAGGAAAGCTCAAGTAAGCAAGGATGGGCTCCTTGGGAAGTTTCCTGCTGACGGGAGGGAATGCACCTGTCGTCTTGTCCCCAGAACCACTACAGAAAATTACAGGAATGTGAGGACATGCTTTCTGCTGGCCTCATTGACCAGTGACTGGAATCCTCACTCTAGGTTCTATTCAGCATATATACATGTGCACACATGAATGCACACACACACACACACACATACACACACACACAACTTACAAGTTGTTCATTAGGTAGAAAGTTGTAATGTTAATATATTTCTTTTCTATTTTTGTTCTATTTTCTCTGGGAAAGTCTTGGTTGATGGCAAAACAGATTGGCTTGCCATGAACTATGATATCATCTGTTTCATGCTTGGCTTGGTCGCACATTGGAGGCAGAGGCAGGTGAATCTCTGTGTGTTAAAGGCTANACCGGACTATGTAGTGAATTGCAGGCCACTCTGTATCAACACACACACACACAGTCACCTGTTTGCACACGTCCAAGGTGAATTATATACTAGGATGTTTGGGCTGATCAGATGGCTCAACTAAAACAAAAGAGCATGTCTGTCTTGTGTGCCGGGTTCCTAGATGGTTTGTATGAACTGCTACATTGTTTTCACTTTGGATAGGCTCAGCTCAAGAGCATGAATTAGGTCCCTTTCCAGGCACCCTGGCCAGTCACAGGCAGGAATATTAGAAAGATCATTATATGAGCAAATGCTTTGAATTTTTTAAACCAAAAATGAAAGAGCAACATCTAAGGAAGATTCATTTTGAGGGACACTGGGCTGACAATTTAATACCCACACACAGTAATGGTGTCCTAAGAGGCCCTTCCCCGCAAATGAAAACAGCCTGGAGCGTCACTACATCTTGGTGTCATTGCTTGAATGAGAATCAAGTCTNTTTCAAAAGTGTCATTTAATAGACAACCTTGAACATTCACTGCTTGCAATTTGGATATTTAGAAACTAAATAATGTACTAAAGTTTGACTTTTTTATTCTAAATTGCATCTAGTAATTGTAATAGTATATATATTACCCATGGTTAAACCACATAAATTTAGTAGAATAGATTTTTTTTATCAATATTTCAAGCAAATTTATTTCAGANCTTCCCCTATCCTCCATCCTCACACCAGCTCTATGGTACATATAAAATTAGAGACAGGGTTTTATTGTCCCAGCCTGGCCTTGGACTTTCTGTGTAGCTGAAGATGACCTTGAGCTTCTGATCTTCTTGCCCCTACCTCTTAAAGTGTTGGTATTACAGGCATGTTCCACTNCGCCCTGTTGATGTGGTGCTGGGGGCCAAACTAGGACTCCCTGCATGCTGGGTGAGCATGCTCCTTGAGATACATCCCTAGGTAGCCCCAAACTCTTTTTCTTAGCATATAATCATTTTACAAAATGACAAGTTTTATTGTGACATTTATACATGCTACTTTGGTCATATTTACTCCCAAATTTTGATTTTTTTCAGATTTTATCATCAATTNTTTTGATTAGCATACAAAACAATGGGTTTCACTATGATGTTTCTATACATGTATGTCATTTTACTTTTTCCAGCTGCTTCCCATCTACCTGCCTTTTGCTGGGAGCCTTTTTCCTCAAATAGTTCCTACTTCCATTTTCATAGCATATGAATTACGTTGCCCTCTCTTTCTTCTCCCTTTTCACTTTCCTAACTTCTCTTTGGCCTATCTTACATGCATTGACACTTGTTTATGGCTCAGAATGGGACTTATTTTGGTGGATATCCAGTGTTTCCTGAATATGTGCTCGTTGAGTAGATCGATTGTTCTGTATTTGTTAATTAGGTCAAACAGGTCAACTACATTTTCAGTATCTTTATTTACTTATTTGCATTGNTATAAGAACATATAATAAGAGATTTATCCTGTCAACATTTTTGTAAAGTGTACAACATAGTACTATTGTTGCTAGGTATCTACAAGGATTGGTTCCAGGATTCCAGAGACCCCAAGTCTATAGATGCACAAGAGCCTTCTATAAGATGTCATGATTTGTCACCTGTGTACAGCCTTATGGTATTTTAAATCTCTAAATTTCTGTATCGTCTCTAGGATGGTGTAAACACTGGGCATAGCACATTGTTAGGGGACAATGGTGAGAAAAAAATCTGTACACATTCAGTAAAGACAGTTTTTCTAAATATTTTAAACTCTGGGTTGGTTGAAGTTATGGATACAAAAGAATATGAACAACAGCCAGGTGGTGGTGGCGCACGCCTTTAATCCCAGCACTCAGGAGGCAGAGGCAGGCAGATCTCTGTGAGGTTGGGGCCAGCCAGCTTTTTAGAGGNAGTACATGTTGAGCACCTTCAGTTTATAACATACATTCTGGAGCATGCTCAGTTTAAGATTATAAGTCAAGGTGGAAAAATAGTCAACACATTCTTGGGCATGATTAGCTCAAGGTCGTAGGCATATGACAAAAATATTTCCAGCCTTTTTTAGCAAGCATTCTATAGATGACTGACAGAAATATTTCTTGGTATACTAAAGTGTTTTTTTCCAAAGTGATTTCAACTGAAATCATAGGAAAAGGAGATACTGAAATAGTATTAATGTAGGACTTTGCTCTTAAAGGGTACCTCCCTCTCTGAGCTCTTAACTGTCCAAATAATTATTTTTTTCTTTTAATGCTTGTACTTTTGATGTCGTGTACAGGAAAGCATTACTAAAATCAATATAAAGCTTTTCCAGAACATATTTTTGGGATTCTAAAATTTTGTATCTTATATCCAAGTATAATACATTCTGAATTGATATTTGTTATAGACTAGGGGTTTAAGTCTCTTTTTCATAGAGCTATCTAGTTCTTCTAGTGTTGTTTACTGATGACCTCATTTTGTATTCTTTGGAATGTTTTTGAGTGTTACTTGACTGTATATGTTCATGTTTACTTTAGGGCTCTCTGTTCTCTTCTATTNGGCTACATGAATGTTCCAATTGGAGTTCCCTGCATGTGCATTGGTTGGGGATTATTTACTTGATCAAGGGAAAATTACTACTAGCTACATCACTGAGATNTATGAGTATCCCAATAGTCAGGTTGTGTCTAGGAATATGCTTTTCACAGAACTTCTTCCTGTGCTCTGATTCTTACATTCTTTTTGTCCCTCTCATTTGCAGTATTCTATGATCCTTGAAGGGGCTAATATAGATGTCCGGTTTGTTTAAGACTGAACAGCTATCCTTAGGACTTCAACTACTTAAAGAATCTCGGCATTGCCTACTGCCTAGTATAAAACAAACAAACAGACAAAAGCTACTTTGCCCAAGATTAGAGCAGTTTAATCCATGGATACCAATGTTCATATATTTAGAAAGCAGTTGGACAACATGTCTGTTTAACAAAATAACAGTAGTAGGTTCCCATCCCTCAAGGGCTTAAGACCTCCCAGCCATGGGCTTTTGATCAGGTATACAGTACTAGGCATGAAATCCCTCCTGTGGAACAGATCTCAAATCCAATCAGGAAATAGTGGGTTATACCCATAAGAGTAATGCCATTATTGCACCACTGGATACATTTGCCTGGCAAGTTTGTATTATAGTTTGTAGGATTCCCAATTGTGTTATGTTTAATTATGAGTGCTTTTCCTAATTTTGACCTTTTGTGATTTCATATGAACTTTTAGAGAGTTTCTTTTCTATTGAAAGAAATGATATTGCGACTGTAATTGAGTTTTCATTGAGTATTACACTACTATGGACATTTTTGTAAGATAAACTATTTCAAGACANAGAAGTAATATATCTTTCCACTTCTTGTGTCATCTTTAACTTTCTTCATTGGTATTTTTTAAATAAAATTTTCTAGTGTATAAAAAGTCNTGTACTTCCTCAGTGAAGTGTATTTAAAGGTGCCTTGTCCCTTTTCAGACTCTTCTAAATACAATTCTTATTAATTTCCTTTTTAGATCCTTCATTTTTAGTGTAAAAAAGAATTTACAACCTGAATTTTATATATTGATTTTGTAAATTCTGTGATTTTTTTAAAATAGATTCATTTATTTTTTCTAACATGTTTGTAGAGTCTTGAGGTTTTCCACATGTAAGATTATGTCTTCTGTAAACTGACAGTTTACAGATAGTTCAATTGAGGTCCTTTTCCTTCTTGTTTTCTTTTTGCTTCCTATTGGTTCTAGTAAGGGCTTTTCAACACTATGCTGCAAGAGTTTGCTTCTTTGGCTTCCTCATGATGTTAGAGGGAAAGCTTTGATTTTTTTTTTTCTCCANTGTTGNCCATCAATCATGTTTACATAAGACCTTTATTATGGTGAGGTGATTCTTTCTATTCTTATTTTGTGAAAAGCTTCTACATATTCAGTTTTATTAAGTTCTTTTCTATACCTATTAATGTGATCTTTGTCCTTCATTCTGCCAAGGTAGCAATGTCACATTATTTGAATTTTGCATATTGAACCATCTATATATCTCATT
>LZPO01055348.1:92957-110609 GCA_001675575.1 Neotoma lepida
AAAAAAAAATGAAAATGCAATCAAATTTCAAGTCCCATGTCATGTTATGATGATTAGTGCTATTATACAGGATTATGTCCTGTTAGCAAAGCTTGTTCTTTGTAGGAGGTATTGCATCAAGAAAATATCACCAATGCACACAAGTGTGCTACAGATTCCATAATAGAATTTGTTTTTCTTCCTCATTTATGCCCAAGGAAAAGAATCTTTCTTATATTTTGGTTGTGAGCCTAGCCTTTAATGGCTGAGCCATTAAAAGAATTTTTCTAAGAAGATATGTTGGGCTGGAATTTTTCTGCTTGTCTGGCCTACTTAGGGCTTTCATATAAAATGTCTAGGGGCACACCTTTAATCCCAGCACTCAGGAAGCAGAGGCAGGGGCAGGTGGATCTCTGTGAGTTCGAGGCCAGCCTGGTCTATAGAGCAAGTTCCAGGAGACGCTNCAAAGCTACACAGAGAAACTTTGTCTCGAAAAACAAAAATGCCCAGCCTCTGGGAAACAGGGGCATGCTCATCAGTTGGATCTTCTTCTATGATAGAATGTCTCATCTCAGTTGGGCTCACTTCCATTTTGGTTCTGAGAATCCTGTAGTCACTCCCTATTTCAAACCCTCCATATAGCTAACTTCAGCCTCCAGGGAATTTTCAAATTATGTTGCCAAAGCCATAGTACTCTACCTATTTAGTGTTAGCATTCTGACTAATATTTTAGAGTCTATATTCTCTTGTTGCTTTATAGATAAGAATCTTTTGTTAAAAAGGAAAATAGACTTAAAATGTATTTTGAAGAAAATTAGCAGGCAAATGAGGATGCATTGGTTTAAGTGAATTAATTCAGAATGTCTCTACTTTAAATGTTCAAGCAAAGCCTTGGGAGTTTCCCTTACCCTTACAAACATTTAAAACCAAGGAAACCTAAGGCTGTAATATTATCTTTGGTGATGGTTAAGACATATTGCCTTGTTAGACACTGTAGAGTATTTCTAGTGATATCCCTGGCTTTTNCTGACCCACTTTTAAACGAGTAAGCAAAATGTTCATAGTAGTGAAAATTCAATATGTTATGCTTTCTTTTTCCTCACAACTGTGGGTAAGCTTAAGATAGAAAGTCTTTCTTTCACAGAGCAGTTCTGAATTTTGGAAGGTAGAACATATGTCGTATGTATTATATATATATTATATATATTATATATATAATATATATAAGAAGAGCTCTTTCTTTGAGTGCTTCCTAGATAAGCAGTTTCCTTGTAATGCCTACGAGCATGATATTTTAGTTGCTTGGGTATTCGAAGGTAACTTATTTATCAGCCACACTCTGAAGTACAGCAGGATCCTCTTGGGAGTTACCAACAATTAACAACAGTCTTTAAAAATATTCAAGTGTCAGGTCACTTAGGGTAGGAGTGCACATCTTCCCACGTCATAGGAGCCTTGTAGAGCAGTGCTATGTTCTAGTATACTTTGACTCCATTACTGGGTTCAGGGTGAGTACTCAATGTTATTCAGGAAAGTCTGATACATAAACATTTCTTCAATAAATATTTATGCAGACCCCTAAATTTATAGGTACAGTAAGGGAGAAGCTGCTCAGACACAAATTATTATGAAATAAATTAGGATATACATGCTGGAGAAAAAATATGAGCAAAGTATTTGGAGGCTGAGAGAAGTGAAAGTTTCTGGAAAGTCAGAATCAAGGCTACATCAGAAAAGTCTGTTAGATGATTTCTATATTTGGCATGTAAATTCATAAGCTTTGAGGCCATTCATGCATTGATTGGCCCATTATTTTATCGTTACTGAGATTGTCTTATTTATGATTCATAGTGGAACTCAGTAATGTAGTACATTATTGTACTTAATGTACACGTGCTTTATTCTAGAATAGTGGGTCAGCCAAAGGCTTGAAATATCAATAATTAAATTACTAATCNNAAAGATCTCTTATGCATCTAGTTCCTTTTGATAGCTTTCTTTATTTTCAAAAGGAGCATGTTTTATGATTTGTGTTCATATCTATAGCTAGCTACATGGAAACAAGTTCAATTATTTTTGTGAAAACATTTCTAGCCTTTCTAAGACTAACCAACCCAACCTATATATTGCTTCAGATTGTCTCAAGTATTTTATGCCATTGTTATACAGTATCACAGAATTTTGTATCACAAATACCAAATAATTAAAAATAAACTACCCAATGACAATCTGAATTACATCTTGGTGAGTGTCCTTATATAGTTTTCTTGAACCGAGATTGCTATTTCCAGAAAAATATATGTCCTAGTTTTCTTTCTATGGCTGTGATAAAACACTGACCAGAAATAACTTGTGGAGGGAAAGAATTCAAACCAGTGGTTCTCAATCTTCCTAATGCTGCAACCCTTTAATACATTTCCTCATGTAGTGGTGACCCCAACCACAAAATTATTCTTGTTGCTACTTCATAACTGTAATTTTGATACTGTTATGAATTGTAATGTAAGTATCTGATATGCAGGATATCTGATATGTGACCCCTGTGAAAGGGTCATTTGACAATCAAAGAGGTCACTCCCCATGTGCTGAGAACCACTGGTTTAAGCCTTCACATCACAATCTATCATTGAGGGAAGTTAGGGCAGGAAATCAAACAGGTATAAAGGCAGGAACCATGGAGGAGAGCTGTTTACTGACTTATCTCCCCTGGCTGGCCAGTAAAGCTACAGCCCCGGCCAATCTGCCAAGGGTCAGAGTGGTAGGTAGCTGTTCTAGCTATGACCTTGAAGCACTGCCCCTCATGAGGCAGCAGGTAACTGCTACATCTGCCTATGACCTTGAAGTACATGCCCCTGGGGCGTGCCTGCTCAGGACCCTTAAGACCTGAGATGCACGTAGCAGTGCTCTCTTCGCTTCCTTGTGGCTTGGTTGCTGGGACTGACCAGGCAGATCTTGGAAGACTTTCAGCATGGGACATAGCTCGGCTTTCCAGGATCCTACGATAAATACTTGTGCTGTAGTGAGTTATCCTCTAATAAATTCCTTTGCTCATTAAATAAACTCTGTCAATTTCTCACTTTAGATCAGCATCCTCCACAGTAGGCTGGGCCTTCCTGCATCAAGTAGGAATCAAGAAAATGCCTAACCCACATGCCTACAAGCCAATCTGATAGAGGCAATTCCTCAACTGAGGTTCCCTCTTCTTAAGTGTGTTGAGTTGACAAGCAAGTTGCCCAAAAAACAGACTATCACTAGAAGGTGTTATTTTACAGGGGTAATCTGAATTTTTATTTGAGGAATAAAGGCATGATTTGAAACTATATATTGACAACCAGTAGGAGAATTACAAAGTCATTTTCTAGCCTGGTCTGTAATCTGCAAATGTGTCCTCCTACATTCTGATTAATAATTTAAAAATAGCTTTCCCCCATATTCCCATTGTATCCAGTAATAAGCTTAGTAAACTATAAAATATGTTTTTCAACAATAATGAATAGTTTACAATCTCTTTGTCAGTCTGGGTCTAGGGAGGAGAGAGACTTCAGCAGCAAAATGAATATTGAGAATTTTGTATGAGAGTTGTTAGGGGTTATTAATAAAAGAGTTGGTAGCTAGGTCTTTGGTAAAGGCAAGCAGGGAAGTGAAACATGATGGCAACAGCTGTAGAAGGCAGCTAGCATTCACAAAATGGAACCCTGGAAAGGATGAAAATGAAAATGGGAAGTTTAGAGGAGAGATCCATGGAGCTGAAGCCTGAAGCTCCATAGAGGACTGATGCACAGAGGTGGGGTGGGGGTGGGGGTGGAGTGCGATGGGGTGGGGTAGAGCTAAGTCTGCTACGATTGGGAGAAATGACAGAATAGACTCACCTCCAGCTATGGGAGGGTCATTCAGCTCCTGGAGTAAAGTGTTGTCAAGGAAGAAGTGTTGAGGCGGCAAATGGAAGTAGACAGGAAGCCAAGGAAAGGATGAAGGTACTTAGCGATTCCTACAGTCTGAATATGAAGTTGACTCTGCTTACAAAGCAAAAATATGACTTACAGAGTCCCTGTCTCAGTACCGTAATATTAAGTATGAAAGGGTGCATTTAAAATTGAGACATTCGCCTAATAATTAAAACAATCTATTGCCNACAAATTGATTTCTATACTATAGTATTAGGTTGCTCCACTACAACCACATGGCTCATGTTTAGATTTTGGTTTCTTTAGTATCCAGTTTTGCAGCAGTAGGATCACAGAAAAGAGAATGCAGCATCTTCTTAGTGAGAAGCAAAATTCCTTTGAAGGCGTCTTCAAAGCATTTGCCTCCACTGAAAGCATTTCAAGTTAAATTTTATCAAATGAAGTTTGGGGTGTAATTAACAGATTAGGCTTCCTCTGAGAAGCAGAGTTTCATTTTTCCCTGTTTCAATTTTCCCCCTTTTCTCTTGAGACAGGGCTAATTTAAAATTTCTAAGGACACTTCAAAGACATCTTCACCTTTAATTTATTATCCTTATTGAAAAATAAGGTTCTTAAATGAAACATAGCATTCGGGAGGATAGCTGCCAAGGGGAACAGAGGAGAGAAGTGCGTATCTTGATGGATCTGTTACTATCCTTTCCACAGCTTCCTTGTTCTGACAGCTGGAGGCTAAGGACATAAAAGAATGGTTCCATTTTGAGCATTAGAATGCAAATAGCATTGTGGAAGGTTATAATAATCCCCAAGCTGGCTGGACGTCAGTATTGAGATGTGAATTCTAGAGCTTAGGGGACTCCTCATTGACTTTGGGCAGCTGAGTTTGAAAAGGGGGCTTGGGTATCTAACAAGAGCCTTTTTAGGTTTGGAAATGAAGCAAAGTTTAACCTTTTCTTTTCTTTTAAAGGGAAGAAGAAGAAGAAATTGATGAAGAGGAATTAGAACGATTGAAGGCAGAGTTAGATGAAAATAGACAAATGATTGCTACTGTCAAATGCAAACCTTGGAAAATGGAGAAGAAAATTGAAGTTCTCAAGTAGGTTGTTATTTTTTACATACAGAAACATCTCAGAAGTCTGATCACCTATGTACTATAGATGATGCTCTAGTCACATGTATGCACATGCCAGAGAGCTTTGGGATTAATAATTATAAACTGAAAACAATTGTGAAGGACATCAGCAGGTANGCTCCTGGAACTTCTGTGATCACCTTGAATCATCCGCTCCTTAAATTGGGGTTACTTAGTTACTATCTCTCTGCAAAACAGTGAACTTTACAGGTTTGTGTGGTTGCTTGCTTTGTTTTTCTTTAGTGTTCCAGATTCTAGTGAACTTTTCCATCATGGCTCTCATGAAAGCACAGGGAGACTGCTACGTTGATAGAACAGTAAATAGGATTCAACTGAGGCTTATGCTACCATCTAGTCCTTGGTGACATGTAAGTTACCCTCTTTCACTCTCAGGTAGACTGCTGAGGTGGGTGCAAACACACCCAGCACATAGCTTTCTAAACTTCTCGTATGCAAAAGCAAGCAAACATCTCTTTCTGGGGTCGGGGTGAGGGTGGGGAGATAACATTGTTTTCCTTGCTGTGACCTTGGGAGTGGCAGGCTGTGCAAAGGAACATGGCTGCACTGATACCTATGTCTCCATCTTCTGATTTTGCCACAGATGCTGTTTTTCCATGAGACNGTTTTAAATGTGGTGGTGACTTTCCAAAGCTGTCTTCCTTCCAGCCCATTTCACTAATAATTCTGTCAAATGATAGCATCACCTGATTGTCGCTGGAATGATTAAAGGAACTGAAGGAGCTCTCAGGATTGTTCTCTTCTAAGCCTAACTCTGCTAGAGTCANTGTGTTATTTGAGGAAATTACTTTAGTTTTTAACTTCCTGAGAGCTCGGTTACTACATTTAAAAGCCAAAAGCTACCTTTTGTTTTTGGATCCTGCAATTCTTTACCGAGTTTGTGTCTGGTTTTACCTTATGGGTTGAGGTTTTCTAAGCTTCAAACTATATTGTCTCTGGTGACAAGCACTATTTCATTCTCTGTGTGTGTGTGTGTGTGTGTGTGTGTGTGTGTGTCTGTTCATATGGCCCATGCACCTGTTTGTCTATCAAAATACTTTTAATTTAATGAGATGATAATGACTTTGACATAGGTTTAGAAGTATCCTTATTTGGCAACCTACAAGTCTTTTCTGGCTCCTGAAATTTATTTTGAGATATAAATAGCTCATGAAATTCCTAAACCTGGGATACACATATTCAATTGGAACCTCTAGCTCACCCCTGCATGATCCGGAAAGCTCCATTCCTATCTCTCTCTCTCTCCAAACCCCACCCTCTCAGAGAATCTCCAACAAATAAAAGGTACCAAAAGATCAGTTCTGCGTTCTTGGCGACTATTACAACTTCCTCCCCTGTTGCTGCCAGCTGCCCAAGTCCCTGCTTCAGCATTCAGCTTTTGACCATACTTGGGTACAAACCCAGCTTGTGGTAGACACATCATCACCCCTTGCCTACAACCTATATCATCCCCCTGCTTTACAGGCTTGCAGTTTCTCTGGCCTCCATCTCTGGGACTTCAGAACCCTCCTGGAAGTTACTTTGTTCAAATAAACCTGTTGTTATACTTCTTCGATTCAGCTTGATCTGGCTTACTGTGTTGGTGGAGAAACCTATTATCGGGGAACAGAAAACCTATTAACACATACACACAACTATATATAGAAGTTTAAGTATTAGAAAATAATCATGAACTTTCAGAGAATAAAACTGAGGAAGAACGCCAAGGAGCAGCCTGGAGCTATAGAAAAACCATTTTACCCTAACACACAGACACACAGGCACACACACACACACACACACACACACACACACACACACACACACCTCTTTACCTTTAACTCTCATGTAGGATAATAGAATAGATACAGGCTTCAAACTTGAGTTTGAATTTCTTGCCTTCAATTTGTTGGCTGTAGAATATTGAAGGAGATGTAGAGACTTTCTGACCAGATATGTCTCATGAAATTATATTTATAGNGTGATATGCCATAGAAAGCATGTGGTATAGTGTCAACACACAGCACAAATCTGGGAAACACTGCTGAGAACAGACTTGACATTCCATGACCTGTGGTATGATAAAAAAGAAGGGGGAATTGGGAATGGACAGGGCTAGGTATGAGGAAACCTAGCTACAGGGGGACTCAGGAGCTGTGGAGGATGGCGACACATTGGTAGTATATGGACCAGTTACTAGATTTTAAAGTGTTAACAAAAGGAAATAGAGGATCTCTTGACTGTTTGGCAAAATCTGAGCCAGATTTCTCTCAGCTCTCTGAAAACATGCTCATAATACTGTTTTGTAGATTTCAGAATATAGAGCCTTGNGCTGGACNCTAGGCATTAATGGCTTCTTGAAAAAATGGAGAAATAGGAATCAGAATGAAAAGAAGGGCAAAATCAGCCACAGTACCATGACATGCCTTGAAATGAGGGCAAGATGTGAATCTAGAATATAGGAATTTTCTGTTTGGCCCTTGTGGTTTTATTTCTTTTCTTTTTAAAAATTATCTTTTTATCAAAGTAAAANGAACACTAACAAAATTAGCCATGTTAGGCATTTTTTCTGTAATAATAGGACTTTTATGTCTACCTTTCAAACGCAGGAGATTTTGCATTAAAAATGCATATGTCCAGCTTCTTATAAACAAGTAGAAAATGGGACACCGTAGTTCTACTTGAACATAACACTGGGGTTAAGCAAGAACTGCCCTCTGGGAGTACATTATTCACTCTAAGTTTGAACAGTCCCCAAAGATTTGCATCACTTTTTTTTTTTTCCCTACTTGGCTGGCCCTTTGAGGCATTCAGATTCACTGCCTCCCACTAGGGCAGCTAGGGGAATCTGCTGGGTACATTACCAAGACAGCAAATTAAAGTGACAAAGTCAAAGTCAGCCAGCAGCACAGAAGAGAAGAAACTGTGGCTGCTCACCTGTGGGCAAGGCCCACTGTCTAGTGATGATTCTCCAAGGCAGGAAGACTTGACTCTGACTTCCTGACTCCATTGCTCTATGNACCCCTCGTTCCTGGGATTGTGGCTGCCCTAATTTTCCTGTAGGAAGAACATGTTAATATTAATGACACATTTGTCTTCCTCTGAAGGCACTGAAGCTGTGTGAGCTCCTTCCACATAGAGTCCAATGACACTGTCAGAGCCAGTGCTCACTGCCTCATAGAATATGCTGGAAGGTTCTTCTGCCCTAACATTGCTAGGACAAGGGAGTCAGACAGNTTTCCCTCTGCTTTTGTCTCTTTCAGAGTGTGCTGGCTAATTTTCTGTCAGCTTGACACAAGCTAGAGTCATCTGAGAGGAGGGAACCTTAACTGAGAAAATGTCTCCATAAGATCACCTGAAGCAAACTGTAGGGCATNTTCTTAATTAGTGATTGATGTGGGAGTCCTAGGTTCTATAAGAAAGCAGGCTGAGCAAACCACGGAGAGCAAGCCAGTAAGCAGTACTCCTCCATGGCCTCTGCATCAGCTCCTGCCTCCAGGTTCCTGCCCTGCTTGAGTTCCTGTCCTGGTTTTCTTCAATGATAAATAGTGCTGTGGAAGTACAAACCAAATAAACTCCTTCTTCCCCAAGTNGCCCTTGGTAATGATGTTTCATCACATCAGTGGTAACTCTGATTAAGATACAGAAAAATCTACTTTGAAAGAGTGTTTTCAAGATTATGTTTTTCCCAGAAGCAGCCTCAAGACTTTGTTCTTGCTAAGTCTGTGGAACCAAGTCCAAGGGTCACCATTATTGAGCAGATGTTTTGTCCCAGGTTTAAGTCTGTGTGGAATTCCAAGACTGCTCTTTTTGATCTAGAGTCCAAAATGTATAAAATTTCTAAAAGTGATTACAGACAAGGTCAAGATTTTTGGGCTTGTCAAGAGAAAAGTCTAAGAAATGGCAGCTTATGGTTCTGAGGGTGTTGGGAGTCATTCAGCAATCATTCCCAAATCTTTATTGTTTATTTTTTAAATTTTTGAGATTGTAACATAATTGCATCATTTCCCTTCCCTTTATTCCAATTCATGGCCTCGTTTTTCATGTGTTTCTTTTAATACATAAATACAACCTGCTCAGTTTATATAATGTTCCTTGTGTGTATGTTTTCAGGGCTGAACTTTTAAAGAACATTTCCCACTAGGAATATAAACATCTTCAGGGATCCCAGTCAAAAGACAGTAATGGAGCTAGGAAGATAACTTAGTGGTAGAGCATGTGCCCTTCCGTATGTGAGGCTCTTGGTTCAAATGCCAGCACTGCAAAAATGGGTGAGNGGAAAAGATGGTTAAGCAGTCTTAACCACAGACTGTACTACGTAGGTAGGAAGGAAGCTTTGGGAATGGTTGTGTCTCCATAGAAACTCTCCAGCAAGGCTCAGGAGTGGGTGCTTGGCGTGTTCAAAGCCATGGACTTGGTTCTATAAGCGCTGAAAGAAACCCCTTTACTTCATTCTCCCCACCATGTACAGTTGTGCTTCTCATCATATGTTCTTTGTGTGAATTCAATTCAGAATGTAGTCTGTATTTAAATACATGCAGATCTCTGCATAGACGGCCCAAGATAGAAGTCTTCATTTCTTACTATAAAAAACACTAGTACTAGAGGAGGAACTAGAACCACTATGTTCAGCTCTGAGAAGCAGAACCTATAATTAAGTGCATCACCCTGTGGATAGTTTATGAAATGGTTGAGAATATATGTGCAGGGAGAAGGGGAAAGTATGGTGCACTTTTCATTTATCTGAAAATCAAGGATAATTTATATTACTTATCTATCTATAAAAGTTCTACCAGCGTGAATATTAAGTATATTCCATAGTTTAGTTACTCATAAGTTTTGCCCAGAGGTTGAATGACTAGGTCTTCTTGCCTGTAAAGGGCAGCCTCACTCACCAGGGGTGAAATAACACACCTGGGTGGAAAATAACTGGCATAACTTCTTACTCACCAGAAACCAAAACCCTTGACTGTAACACAGCATTATAACTAAAACTAACTGAGCAACCACCTTATTTTGCTGCTAGGATGTAGNCTTAAAAACAAACAAACAAACAAACAAACAAACAAGCCAAGGGACTGGACTTTGATCGAAAGCTACCTCCAACTTCAGCAATTTACAAATCCAAGAGGGTGGATTATGGTCCACAGTTCTCAAATTGCTTTCCTCAGAGGTCAAGTGGTTTGGCCAAATCGGTTCAGGACAAGGAAGGTCAGAGGTAAGAGAGTGGGCACCATGTGGTTACTAGCCACCTACACCCGAAGAGGTCTATGTTGTGCTTATTGTATACAGTGTTTGCATGTGAAATACTCACTTCCATGGAGGTTAAAATAAGGAACATTACAAAATGGATCCTATCTGGGTATTTTAAAATGCTTATTTTAGGGAGGGATCAGTTCTAACTTTTTAGGAATCCATAAATGAGAGTGTATGAGCTCTTCAGGTTTCCTTTTTTCATGGAGTCGGCTCACGATAAAACATTCACTAAAGTTATATACTTTAGATAACAGAAACATCAGATATCATATTGAATAATTTCTAAGCTTTGTAGAACCCTGATTCTGTGTTTCCNGAATCTGTCCACGTTGGCTGGCTGTATCCATGATTTATTATTTGAGGCTAAGGAGCCAAGTAAGATACCCTTAGCAATTCATTCAAACACGAACAGGGACTGGCAAATATAAGCCATGAAACTAATATTCCTCCCTGCTCAGTCTCACTCACCTAACCAGCTTCACTTGCTTTTAATTAATTTATTTTTGCTTTAGTTTTGGGGTGAGGAAATTAACATGTTTCGAGAAAAGTGAGATCAGACTAAACTTGANTTTCTGAGCCGAGCTCTCAGCCCCACCTACTTCCTTGGGGGCTTAAGTTCACTTCTAACAGCTATCAGGAGATATCGAGCATACAGATTTTCTTCCTCTGACATTGTAAAGAAATGAAAGATTGCACAAAAGAGGATTTTTAACCATGCGTACACACCCAAGAACACATAATTCATCACACTGGTTTCTTTTTAGCTCACACAGGTCTTTGTTTCCTGGTCCTCACATCATGTAATGCATAGATGGCATTTTTACCTGAAGAACAGGAAACCAGTATATCTGAACTTTGTCCTTTAAAACGTCACATTGATATCTAATTTCTCTATAATTTCACACATTTCTGTCAAGTGAGAAACAATATAGTTTCTGAAACTCTCTGTGTCTTGAGTTTTCTTACTGTGCATAGAGATAAATGTAGCCCTACTTCATGAAGTTACTGGGAAGAACTCAACATAGGGCTTGAACCAGGCAAGATGGCCCATATCTGCAATCACCACTGGAGAAGTAGAGGCTGGCCTGGATTACATGAATCCAACTAAAAAGGCAAACAAAACAAAACAACAATAGCAAACACACACACAAACAAAAAAGTACCTCCAGCACAGCCACCATTNAATGCATGCTGCTTATTATTTTTCTGTCTCCATTTATCCTCCAAACTTTACTTTGCNATCTGGTTATTATGATTTTATATATTTNAAAAAAAAGGAATTCTTTGAGGATAAGTAGTTGGTTTGTACAGTAGTACACTTGAATGATTGTATGCAAATTCTCCTTTCAGAACAGATTTTGGTAATATAAATACAGGAAGTATATGAAAAGCACACTTTTTGTGTGTGTGTGCCCAGCAGAGTGCTCTGTAGATCACATGCACTTGATTAGTGCTTCCTCTAGGAAGCAATGCCAGTGGCAGTGATTCTGCTGTTGTTGACCTATAGTTTTTACTGTTAAAACTGAGTTGTTAATTCTCAAGGCAAGAGAACCATTGCCACCACTGCTCTAGATAGTTCAAGGATGAAGACTAGATGAGCAGAGGACAGTCATGTGCTGCTAAGACACTCTGGTCTCTGCTAATTTCACAGTGTAAGTGTTTTAACTATGTATTTTTTTATTGAATTTTAATTCATTTTGTTTTAGAGTTGTTTTTAAGAATGAGTCACACTAATAGGCTGGTCTTGAATTTTTGGTCCTTCTGCCTCAGTGTCCAGTGCTGGAACTACTGGTCTATTTCACCATGTCTGCCTCTGCTATGACCAGTTTTGAACTACTTGAAATTTCAAAAATTCCCCTTTCATTGAAAATAGATTTTTTTCTCACATAATATATACTGATTACATTTTCCTTCCTAGTTCTTCACCTCACCTCTTATTCTTTTCTGTCTCTGATTAAAAAACAAACAAGCATCAGGGTAGTAGGGTATGGTGGGACATACCTTTAATCTCAGCAGAGACAGGTGGGTCCTTGAGTTCCAGGCCAGCATGGTCTACAGAGTAAGTTCCAGAACAGTGAGGCTACATGGAGAAACCCTGTCTCAAAATGGAGAAACCCTGTCTCAAAAAACAAAACAGAACAAAAAAATCAAACAAAAATCAAAACAAACAGGCTTCTATGAAATAATAATAAAATATAATTAGATAAAACAAAAACTAACACACCAGAATTGGATAAAACAAACAGAAGGAGAAGAGTTCAAGAGAAGGAACAAGAAATAGAGACCCACTGGCTCTCATACTCAGGAATCCCATTCTAACACTAAACTGGAAGCCATAATACATTCAAAGGGCCTGATGCAGACCAGTGCAGGTCCTGTGCATGCTNCCTCAGTTTCTGTGAGTTCATATGAGCTTTGACCAAAGGTCCTTTTTTTCTTGGTGTTTTCCACCCCCTCAGGCTCTTAAACTCTTTCCACAGGGTTCCCTGAACTCTGAGGGGAAGGATTTGATGGAGACATCCCATTTGCGGCTGAGTGTTCCAAAGTCTCTCACTCTCTGCATAATGTTAGGCTGTGGGTCTTGTATTTGTTCTATCTACTCCTTCTCTAATGATGGCGGAGGAAAGCACTGATCTATAAATACAGCAGAATGTCATTAGGAGTCATTTTATTGCCACTTTTTTTTTTCTTTAGAACAGTAATATTTGGTTTTATCCTAGGTCCCTGGGCTATCTTAGTCTCAGGCTCTTGGCCACCCAAGCAGTGTTGGATATAGGTTCTATCTTGTGAAGTGGGCCTTAAGTCAAATTAGTCATTAGTTAGTTACTCCCACAAGATTTGTGCCACCATTGCCCTAGCGTATCCTGCAGGTAGGACATCATTGTAGATCACAGGGTTTGTGGTTGGCTTGATATTTACATTTCTATTTTGGTAATGTGCAGAGTAACTTCCTGTCTCAAAGAAAATAGCATGTAGGAGTGAAGGCTCTATGTAGGCACTAGCTTAATTTCTCCATGTTCAATGAATTGTGACGGTGTTATCTTCAGCAATGGGACCTAGCTGTCAGTTTGTGGAGAGTAACCTATAGTCTTGGCACAGCCTGGATTGTTTGGGGATTCCCATGGGACCCCTTTGGCCAACAACTCAATTAGATGTAACCCAATCCTGCTACAGGAAGCTTCATTTGGTGACAAGAGATGGTCAGTTGTGGCTTTGTTGTTCCCACCATTTGGCCATTTCATTTAGGTCACCTTTATATATGTACATATTTTAGGAAGCTTCTACTGTATTAGGCTCCATATTACCCCTCAAATGGCTCTTAATGTTAGCTGTCTTGCCCTGTATTCCCTCCTCCCCCTCTTCTCTCCCTTTCCTCACTTGATCTTCCCGTTCTAGCCTCCCCATCCATCCACAACTATTCTATTTCCCTTTCCTGATGAGATCTATCTGTCCCCCAGTACCTTACTCTATACCTAACTTGTTCTTTGGATTGTAGCTTGGATATCATTGACTTAACAGCTAATATCCACATATCAGTGAATACATAACACATTTGTNTTTCTGGATCTGGGATACTTCACTCAGGATGATTTTTTTTNCTAGTTCCANCCATTTACCTGCAAATTTCATGATTTCATTAAATGAAACAAAAACCAAAGAATAGCTGAGTAATACTAGGGTGTGCAANTGTGCCGCATCTCTTTCTGTTCTTCTGTGAGAGACATCTAGGTTGTTTCCAATTTCTGAACATTATGAACAGAATAGCAATGAACATGATTGAGCAAGTATCTCTGGTAGGATGAAGAGTACTTTGGGTATATGTCCATGAGTTGTATAGCTGGATCTTGAGGTAGGTCGATTTCTATNTTCCTGGGGAATTACCACACTGATTTCCATAGTGGCTGTATGAATTTTTTACTCCCACCAGGAATGGATGAGTGTTCCCATTACTCTACATCTTTGCAGCATTGTTTTAATGATCTTAGCCATACTAATGAATGTAAGATGAAATCTTAAAGTAGTTTTGATTTGCATTTCCCTGATGGCTAAGGATGATGAACACTTCTTTAAGTGTTTCTCAGCCTTTTGATTTTTCACTTTTGAAAATTCTGTTTAGATCTTGTCTTAGTTAGAGTTTCAATTGATGTGAAGAGACATGACCATAGCAACTGTTATAAAGGAAAACATTTAATTTGAGTGGCTTACAGTTTCAGAGGTTTAGTCCGTTATGATCATGGTGGGGAACACGGTGGCATGCAGATGCAGGCCAACGAGCTGGAAAAGGAGCTGGAGTTTTACATCTTGATATGCAGACAATAGGAAGTGAACTGTCTGACGTGTAGCTTGAGCAGAGGAGACCTCAAAGCCCACCTGTTATTTTATTGTTATAATGTGTGCGTGTGTGTGCGTGTGTGTGTGTGTGTGTGTGTGTGTGTGTGTGTATTTCATAGCTTTATATTTTCTCATCTGGGATGATTTATTCCTTGTGTTTTCTTTGGTGTGGTTATAACCTCTTTATGTTCATTTAACACCCTGATAAATGCTTTCATTTTGTATTATTTGAGAATTTTTCTCTCAGATTGCTTAATGTATATAATCTGTCTTTCTCCAGTTGGCTTTTTTCNTTCTTTATAAAATCAAAGAAGAAAGCATTTTNTTGAGAGAAATTAGTTCCAGGCTAGTATCAGAAATCTCTTATTATAGTGTCAATTGTCAGTCTCACCACTGTTGCCATCAGAATGTGTCTTTCCAATCAGTAACCAGCATGGACCTCACAAACTACATGTAAGCAAGAAAAATGTACGTGGTAACTTCCTGTATTAGGATTTAGTCTACTGATTGATAATTTACCTGCGAGTACTTAACAATTTCTTTTTAGTACTATTGGTGCAAATGTGAGTGCCTAACAAATTGTTGTGGTTAATTTTACTAATTCTTATCAAATACTTAGAAATTCTCACTTAGAGGTTATTAAAAGGAATAACAACAACAACAAAATCTGATTCTCTTTCCCCTTGGCACTCAAATGTTTTATAAAATTTCCTTTGCTAATGCACGATCAATANATTTTTGTCTGCCTCAGAACCTTTGTGTGCTTCAGGGCTCACCTTCCATATCTCCACTGCACCATTTGACCATAGCGTCTTACAGGTGTTCTTATCCTTGCTTTGCATGGGAAAGGTTCTCAGGTGGCCCTAGGGCTACTGCTCCTGCTTCTTTGGGAAAACGGTGCAGGTGATTATTGATTTTGTACCCGCTTTGAAATCTCATTCATGAGGGCTTAGTTAAATCAGCCAAAAAAGTTCTTCCCCAATGGACAATGGAAAGATATNAGTCATGGAAAAATGACTCTAAACTATGCCAATGTTCAAGAATGTTTCCCAAAATTGTTGGTAATAAACTTTACTCAATAATTGCCACATTTACTTATCCAAAGTTAAAAGAAAGCTTATTATTTTATCCATAGTTAAAAACATAACTATGAACTTCAAAGAAGCAGGGTTTTTATGTAGNAGCATTTAATGGTAATAAATAACAAATGCTATAAGATAAGATAAGAAAGTCCTGAAGTTTTCTTCCAGATAAATAAAAGTATGGTTACTNTTTTACTCTTATGGGTTTTACTCTTATGGATGGCATCCAGGGACTGTGCATGTGTTCTACCACCGAACTATACCTGCGATCATAATTGCACTTAGCATTACCTATTTCCTACAGCCTTATCTGTCAGTGTGTGATGCATGATAAAAGCCATTGAATCAGTTTTCTCAGCATTGGAGAGCTCCCTACCTTACCACAAGTTTTGATAAAACTCAAATAACTGGACTTACACTCTACAGAAGTTTAGCTGTAAGTAACAGCTAGTTTTTGCAACTTTTATTAGACTAAAAATAAAATGTTAATTTGAAAGGTGATAAAACAAGATGCATTAGTTAACACTTAAGATTATCTAGGAATGACTTTGAATATATTTGATCTAATAATACATTGGTAGTAGAAAGGTCCTGGTAAGCATAAGTGCAAATTATTAGAAAAATGAGTTTTTGCTGTTTTTGGAGACTCTTATACTGACCTCAGGTAAGGCATTTATTGTAGATATAATCTAGTTTATAAGAGAACAAGTAAAGCCTTTTTTGAGGCTATCTTTAGGGCAATGATGCCTTTTTTGAGGCTATCTTTAGGGCAATGATGAAGCAATGGCAAGTGTCATACTATTTTGGGGTGTTTAAAATGTTTGTTATTATTGGATGATATAATGGCTATGCTTTATTAAGATATACATACTAAAATACATGTTTGGAGAATGTTATTAAAATATCATAACAAGTTGAGGTAAGAGTAAGAAATGGGAATAATTATGTATTACCAATATAACATGTTTAAAATTCCCTCCTTTAGTTANAAGAATTAGAANTTTTTAAATAAGATGAATCACTGCTTTCAAATAGTTGTATTGATAGTGTCACAATATAATATGCATAGATTTACATATATTTTGATATATTACATATATATAAAACATATTTATATAGTCACTGTGATATTCACATAAAGATTTATGACTCTTCTATTGATTGATTTTTATAGTTTTGCAAACAGTGTTACTGTATTTCATGACAAGCACTTGGTTGTAAGGGTCAGGATAGTTTAGAGGGGAAGCCACGAAAGAACACAGTGAAATAGTAAGATTCCAAGTCAATTCATCAAAAAGACCAGCCCATGTAGGATTCATGTACTCTTTGGATGACTTTATCTAAGCTTTGATTCTTGTACAGAGATGGCCTTCCATTCTGAGTTTGTCACATTGTGAACAATCAGATTCACCAGGCAGTCCTGATTATTTACAGAATGGACTGGACTACCATGATTTTGAAAAATATCATTTTAAATTGCTTGCCCACTCATGAACCAAAATACAGAACACACAGTTCTAACAGATAATAAAAAATTCTGTCGGAACAATTTAGACCCAATAGTCCCAGATATCAGTGCACAATTTGGAAAAAGAAAGCTCTAACTCTTACAAATGTTTTAAAAAATAATCATAAGAACACATAGGTATTGTGGTGAAGTACTTTNCAGTCTTTCCATGAAGAATGCTTCTTAGACACAGGCATCATCCTGAGAATTCTTTTGTTTTACAGTATTCAGAATTCATGAAAAAAAATGTTTAATTAGAAAACAGATGCCTGAAACAGGATAAGTAAATTCTCTTTTCCAAGCCATGTACATGGTCTTGTAGAGAGTTGAGTGTTAATATAAGAATACTAATCTAAGATTGTAGATATGTGTCACTCATGGTGGAAATACGACCTTTGTTAGGGAAACCCTGCAAACCAATGCCTAGAATGCCTTTTGCTTCCTACTCAAATTCTACCAGCTTCA
>LZPO01055349.1:0-22510 GCA_001675575.1 Neotoma lepida
ACATTGCAGAAAGAGCTGCAGTAGACTCATGCCTTTGTGTCATGGTAAAAACTTGGGGACCCAAAAATGATTCTGGGTTAAAAACATGAATACTCTCTAAGGTGAGCCCAGAGACNACAGAAACATTCTGTGGAGCAGAAGGACAATAGCTCACTTGATCTTGATGTTAAATACGAAAAAAAGCAGAGCCTCTTCCCTCTATCCAGAAGACTGGATGTATACAGATTATTTGGATGTTTTAGCACAATAAGAAGCAGTTCTAAGTCTGTACTTAGAAAACAACCAAATGGAAGTTAAAATCTTAAGCTTGTGACTATGATAACAGAAGCAAAGCTGTCCCAGAGGTAGATTAGTAGCTTATCAGAACTGCATTGATTAATGTTAAGACTCTGAGCTTTGAACTCTTAACATAACAGTAGCATAACAAGACAAAGAAATCTGAAGCATTATTCATTCTTTCTAAATACCTTACATCACTTTCTTATCACAACTTAAACCTTGATGTCATCAGACCTTACATAAACTTGCATTTACACAACTCAAAACNCCTTCTTGGACCTTAAAACATTTTCGAAGATCCTCAAAGCTTAAGCTTTAAATGTTACACCTTTTTCTATCCAAACATTCACAGTGAGACAGAGGTCATTGTAACACAATTATCTTTTTAAAAAAATAGTAAAAAGTTACACTGAAGTATGTTTTGTGAGCTTATCTCCTTTGGAAGCTGGTAACAAGATAAATGATGACTAGACCCAGTAGTAGCTCCAGGAAAGTGAGGCCTATGGCCAGATTTTTACATATAAAGAGAACTGAGAAGCCAGCTGAAGCCTTGGGAAAGCAGCTGGGTGCTTGCTGCTGATAAAGCTAGTCAGTCAATATCCTCAGAAATCTGAGTATACATTATAACTGGATAATCTAAATGGTCTCTGTATCAGTTACAATGAGAGTGACCCTTGACCCTTATACACATCTAGATGTGTATAAGAGACAGAGGCTGCAGTGCTCTCCAGTTTCATTGGGGACAGTAGTTTTAGGTCTTCCACTGTCATACAGGACAGCATAGGTGTAGCAAGAGCTCACAAATGTATATATCTCAATTTATTAAGGAGTGCAATGGGAATACAGACTCACTTATACAAAGCAAGGTAGACACGCGGCTGATCTCCTGCTGATCCAGCTGCCCATCTCCTCAAAGTCGATGGGGACCAACTGCAAGCCNTTCTCTGCCACATGACCCAATCTTGACAACCCAAGAAAATGAATGACAACTCTCCCTCAGCTTTTTAGGGGTCACATATGCAGACAAAGCCACAGCCTGGGGCTTGTGCCTCAAAGCCATTGGCTGAATGAAATAAATCCCACAATACATAGGACTTTGGCTACCAGACCCAGGTCTGAGATTTTGTTCTGTNGAGGAGCAACTTGAGGGAGTGATCTTATTTTTACCAGGCAAAGTATAGCAATCAACCCAAAAATATTCAATCTGAGCAGAGCCCTGACAGCAGGTAAGTCACAGGGCANTTCGCCCAGTGATTAGTTGCTGTGGGATGGTCTTTCTTGTTCTATGAATACNTGTTGCATTCATGCCAGGGAACAGGGTACATCCGTGACAGGCCAGACCATGCTGCTTGTTAGTGGATTGTGTACTTTGGGACTTTGGATTAAGAAAGTGACTGAATGCTTTAAGTGGGGGATAATGGGCCATATTAGAAAGAGCTTGGAGGCAGTGGTGCAGACAGAAATGTAGACAATGATGGTTCTGATGAAGAGGTTTTAGAAGAAAATATTAATAAGTGACATAAAGACCATTCCTGTGGTATTCTTGCAAAGAATGTGGCTGCTTTTGGCCTTGCTTTCTGAAGGAGGTTAAATGGAAGAGGTTTGGATTAATGGCATTGGGAGAAGAGATTTCAAGACAGACTAGTATTGACTCTTCAGAGTGGTTATTAGTGGTCACTCTCAAGGAGATTAATAATGAAAGGGAGAAATCTTTGCCTACNTGTCAGTCTACCACTAGCTTGTATCAAGCTGACCAAATCTAACAAGCANACCTACTGAATCATCTCCAGCTCACATACACTGATTTTTTAATCAAACCTCAACTCTCTTAACACTCAGTTTTCATTGTGTGCATCTGCATGCACACAACACANACAAAATGTTGATAATCTGTCAAGTTTAGGAGAGAAGAGATGGCTCAGCAGTGAAGACCACATATTGCTCTTGAAGAAGACATGAGTTTCACCCCCAGACCTAACATGGTGNTGCACAATTGTGCCTAAATCTTCTTGCATAGGATCTGATGNACCCTTCTGTTTTCTATGGGCACCAAGTGCACACATGGGGAACATACATACACGAATCCAAAACACTCATACAGTTGAAATAAAATAAGTAAATATAGTAAATTAAAAACACAACCCCCATATCTCCAATATGTCACCATGGAGAAAACAGNCAGAAATACATAGAAATGTGACAAATATCTGTAGGCAAAGCTATAAATTTGTAATTTAAAGAATCAAGAAATTATATAAAAGGATAGAATTCCATGATTTTAGACTGGAAGCCTCTACAATATGTCAGTACAGATTTAAGCTATAGATTCAACAGAATTNCAACAAAAAGTATATGATAANTATCTGTAGGCAAAGCTTTAAATTTTAATTAAAAGCCAATGAGGAATGACCACGCAGTTTGGGTGATGGGAAGAGGGTATATAAGGCCTTCCCTGTTATTAAATAAACAAGTTTGTTATTTGCCTTCAACTGACTCCTGGTGTCTATACCATTGATGCCAAATCTTCTCACCCCTTCCCCAAGGGAGCCATTAGGACCCAGCAACAGATAAACATACCTATATTCCCATTTCTCTTTATATATAAATTCAAAGGTTTAAATGTATTTACTTATAAGATCACCAAGAACATTTGGTTGCCACATTTTTCTTTGGGCCACCAGCTCACAAAAATCAACATGGAGACATCTTAGGCTTGTTTCTAACTAGCTCTTATAACTTATATTAACCTATTTTTATTCATCTATGTGTTGTTGTCATGTCACTTGTAGCTTTTACCTCTCCTCCTGCATGTCTTCCTCCCTCTTTGTCTGGCTGGAGACACTTCCCTTCTTCAGTGAGACTTTTCTTCCCCCTGAAGTCCTGCTAACTTACTCCTGCCTACCTAAGGGCCATTCAATTCTTTATTAAACCAACCACAGTAACACATCTTCNCACTGTGTAAAAGAATATTCTGAAACAACATTCACTTTGAATTTCATCCTGCTTTTTGCAAGTGGCTTTNAAATTTAAATCACTTTAATTCCTAGGTGTCTGTCTCTACTTCCCAAGTGTTGAGATAAAAGGCATATGCCTTCTGAGTGCTGGGTTTAAAGGTGTGAACTACCACCTCTCTATGGATCACTTATAATAGTTATTCTTATAGGGTTTTCCTGGTTTAATTTGGTTCTACATTTTCCTTATTTTTTAGTGTTAGGGGTAAACCTTCTACTTTTCAAATGTGTAATCTATCATTTTTGCTGATTTATTCTGAATGTGTTCCCTGGCAAATTTTAATATTCTAGTCTTAATTAAACATGANNTCTATTTGCCCACTATTTCATTGTTTTAAGACATTTTGTCTGTCTTGCTGGTATGNAATACATAAAATTTCATGTCTTTGATATGTTTCTTAATTAGTGATTGATGAGGGAGGGCCTAATCCACTGTGAGTTGGGCCACCTCAAAGCCAATGGTCCTGGGTTCTATATGAAAGTAGGCTGTACAGGCCATAAGGAGCAATACAGTAAGCCATACAGTAAGCAATACAGTAAGTAAGCCAGCCAGACGTGGAGGAGGAGAAAAGCAAGACATATAGAAGGGAAGAAAGGTTAAAATACCCAAGTCCAAATGTATATGAAGAGAAACAGGTTAAATTAAGTTGTAAGAGTTAGAGAGCCAAGTCTAAGCTAAAGGCCGACGATTCATAATTAAGAAGTCTCTGTGTCTTTATTTGGGAGATGGCTGGAGCAACAGAGAAAGAGCTCAGCCCCTCCTTACCTAATGGAATTTACTCCTTCCATTATGTGAGGAGCAAACTTAGGTAAGGAGGGTTGGCAGCAAGCTACATTATTGGCTGCTCCATCTTGTTGACCCTGACTATGTATTTTGAGATATATGGGCGTATATGTTTATGGTATGTATCTGACAGTGACTGATATGTTTACCTGTGTAGGCCATGTGCGATGCATGTGTCAGCATGCCTGCCATCTTTGAGTGTGTTTTTGGAGAAGTCTTCATGGGTGCTTGGGTGAATCTTAAAAGGTCTTGTTAATAAAACAAAAAAACAAAAACAAAAACAAACAAACAAACAAACAAAAACCCAGAGATGGATATTGGGGTGAAAGCTGAAAGATCAGAGAAGAACAAGTCAGCCACTAGCTTACCTCTATGAAATCCTCAGCCTCAAGAGAAAGACTTCCTGTTTACTCATGCCTTATATACCTTTCTGTGTTGTCCTATATTACTTCCTTCCTAGTGCTGGGACTAAAGGCATGTGCAGCCACGCCTGGCTCTGTTCCCAATGTGGCCTTGAACTCACAGATGTTGTGATGGATCTCTGCCTCCCNAATGCTAGGTTTAAAGGCATGTGCTACCACTACTTGACCTATATGTCTAATTTTGTGGCTAGCTCTGGCCTCTGATCCCCAGACAAGCTTTATTGGGGTAAAGCTTGTCTGGGGATCACCTCATTTCCCTCTTTTGTCTAAAACAATAAAGGTTTGTAACTAATATAAGAAAAACTATATACAATAAGTATATACAATATATACAGTCAAGAATTACATTAACAATATCCAGTTCATTAACATTTGGCAAATTGAGACAAAAAACTCCATTATTTATTCTATTTTGGTGAGTCCAAAATGTACCTAATTCACTTTCTATCCTAACTTGTATTACCAACTAAAAACTATCTTTTGATGTCTTTCAAACTTATACACTTTACACCTCTGTAGTGAGTTTCTTTTCTGAATTTGTTAACAAGGAAAATTATAACTATGTAATCTTCAACTCCTTCAGAGACCTGAGAAGGAAGTAATATTAATTGAGTAAGGAGGAAATATAAACAAGCAACTTCAAAAAAAATATGAGAAATGACAGAAAACAGCTGACTGCCTGGATGGTCACCCAAGATTGCTCAGCAATGTTAGGGCATCCATCTTCAGCCTACAGGCCTAGCATATCTGATAGATTCATCTGTGAAGCAGGATTTTCTAAAGGGCTGTCCTACTTTGTCTTGGCAAGGTTCCACAGTCTTTTCTTTTGTTTTCTGCTTGTCCATTTTGGACAGCATACTGTCAGCAGTCGAGGCAAGGGTACTTTCTTGCCCAGTGGCCAATCCTGTCACAAAGAAAGGAAACTCCATATGGAGTTTCTTCAATGCCCATCGTCTTCTCTCAAATAGATTGGTGCTGCCAGGAGCAGACATGTCTCATAATCATAAAAATAGAATCTATGTTATTAAAACATCTTAAATGCCATATTCTGTGATCTCTGAAGTGTTTGAAGATGACCTGTCTATCTAAGATATATTTGTGTTTGACCTTGAAAACATACCTAATATGACTACAAGTTCAATTGTAATAGGTGACTAAATACTAACTTGCATTTCTTTATATCCTAATTGGTTGGTAATAATAACTTTCAAGGACTAGCAATTTGCACTACATTGTTAAANGAACTGCATAGGTACAATATCTTGAACAAGAAATATATGTAGAACATTTTCTAACAAAATAAATCTCATATTTGTATCAATATATGTAATTTGTATACAATATACAAAAATCCATTCCAATGCAAAATATTTAAAACTAGTAGTTGCTTTCTAAAAGTAGATTCAATAATCTACCTTTTGTCTTATATCTATATTCTCTTTTTTTCAGAGTAGATAAAATAATCTACCTTTTATCTTATATCTATATCCTTTTTTTCTTTTTCTTCTTTTTTCAAACAACAACCCTAAATTTAATCTCCTTTGTTTAACCTTTTTCCTGACCATTAACAATAACAACTTGTAACCAACTACTCTAAACAATGACAATTATCCATAACCCATAGAATGGCCAAAAACCACCCACTGCATCTCTTGTGAATGTGGGCATTGTGTTCTTAAAATTACTTCCTGCTGTCANGGGGTGAAGGCATCTTTANGGGATCTTGAAAAGAAAATTTTGGGGTTAATTGTCAAGTCCTGACTAGAGTAGCCTGGGAGCCTCTATCATCTCAGCCATCTCNATATTGTACTGAGCAGTTTGTAGTNCAAAGCCCATCTCTGGGTGATGTTTGTCAGCTTAATGGCATTACCATCATCCTGATGGACTCATTGTTGTGGGGTCAAATCATCTTTTCCTGACTTCAAAGTTGCTGTTAGGCATACTCATGGTTCACTGCAGAAAATCTTTTTCATGTGACAATTTTTCTGGATGATTTGTCCTTTTTCTTCAGATGTCTCATTTGTCCAGTGTTCTTCAGATTTCTTAGCCTTCATTCTCCTGAAAGACAAAAACAAACCCTTNCCCAACCTTAACTTTGGGGAGTTTCCAAATCTAATCTTTCTCAATTTTGATTTATAGTTTCTCCTGAATTTTTTGTTTTCTCTTCTATAGCTGNTCTCTCACCCCAAGCAGTATGTTTTTNTAACAATAGGCATTAGATTCTTTAATTGCTCTGGGAAGGGGTTTCTTCCATGATGGCAGGAAAGACTCAACTGAATTTGTCATGGGGGCCTGCGAGAGTCCCTCAGGGAATTTCCCAATGGCAAAGGATTACCTTGTCTATCCCTTGTTGATCTATATTTGTTAGCCCAATGTTTGCCTTTGCCACACCTTTTGCATAATCCAGAAGGGAGGGGCATTCTGTTGCCATTGTTCCTTGAAAAAACCTTGTTTCCAAGAATGCCCTGTTTACAGTCCCATTTTAGGTGACCTTGTCTACCAAAATTAAAACACCTGACATTACTATTTTTCTTCAAACTCTGGAAATCACCTCTCCTGTCCAAGTGTCATCATGATCATGAGAGTCAATATTCATTGTATCTCAGATTCATTCCTCCAAGGGTGCTGATCTTGCNTTTAACAGCCTAATTATCCTTTTGCTTTGTGCATTATCATTTTCAAAAGCCAGAGATTCAATTATCTGTTTACCTTCTGAATTTGGTATCATTCTATTTACTGCTGAAGACAGCCTTTGTGAGAAATTCATGAAGGTTTCTTTTGGGCCCTGTATAATCTTTGTAAATGACTCAATTTTCTTTCTTACTTCTTCAATTCTGTCCCAAGCCTTCAAGGCTGACATTCAACATAAAATTATATGATCATCATATAAAGATTGTATATCAGCATAATCACCTTCTCCAAGAAGTTGATCTTGGGAAATTTCCATACCTCTAGCCCTACTTCATTGTTCAATGATTTTAGCCTCATCCTTCCACCAGGTCCTCCATTGTAATTGGGCACCAGCCTCTAAGACTGCTGTAACCAAATCTTTCCAGTCTTGAGGGATAATTCTATTACAAGTTGACCACAAGTTTAACATTTGCTTCACGAATGGAGGATGCATACCATATGACACTATAGCTTCCTCAAATCTCCTCAAATCTAACATTTGCACAGGAGTCAAATCAGCTCATACACAGCCTTGAGCATTTGGCAGTTCCTGTATGGTTACTGGATAGATTAAGGTTGACTGTTTGAAAGCCTTAGGCTGTTTCTCTGTAACTGTATAATGCAANGCTGAGATTGATTCACCTTTAAATTCCTCTGTCTAGGTATGAATTTCTCTATGATCTGTTTTAACAATTTTTTCTAAACTTTTTATCTTGGCACTCACATTAACCAACTTTTTAAATGATAAAACAGAAATGATGAAATAAATATTTATAATTGATATTACATCTATCCCATCAACATTAATTATCCTCTCATTTAGTTGTTCCATTTTCAGACCACCTAATGTGTTATCAAACAGAGACCAAACACCCTCCATTGTAAAAATGCTTCCCACTTTTTAATGTAGGAAAAATTCTCTTTTAACTAATTCCTCCCTTTAAGAAATCTTAATTGACTCACCAACTCTGCTGACTGCATAGAACAGTAGAAGCCCAAAAGGGTTTCAAGACAGCTACCTAGTATGGTAGCAGCCCCAGGGAAAGCCCGCAACCCAACAGAAGAGAAAAAGTAAAAGATCCAGCCATCTGGATCCAGCTGATTAGGGACTCAGGCCCATGTGGGGTAGAGGCTCTGGCCACATGCAGCTCAGAACTGAGCTGGGGCCTGCAAGGCCATAGTCAAGTAGCTTTTTCATGAATTTGTGCCACAAACATTGGGTGCCAGATGTAACATGAATTGCTAAATGGTCTTATTAATAGAAAACCCGGAGCCGGATATTGGGGTAAAAGCTGAAAGATCAGAGAAGCAGANCAAACCACAGTCACCACCTATTACCTCGCCAGCTCCATGAATCCTTTGACTGAAATCCTCTGAGTCTTCACCCAAAAGGGGCTCAGCTGAACTGCTTTAGTCCCTGTTTCCTCATATCTTATATACCTTTCTTCACCCTGCCATCACTTCCTGGGATTGAAGGTGTGTGTCACTACTGCCTGGCTCTGTTTCTCTCATGTAGCCCGGTGTGGCCTTGAATTCACAGAGATCCATACAGGTCTCTGCCTCCTGAGTGATAGGATTAAAGGTGTGTGCCACCACTGCCTAACCTCTATGTCTAATTTAGTGACTGGCTCTGTCCTCTGATGCCCAGACAAGCTTTATTAGGGTATACAATATGTCATGACAATGCTGCTNATATAAAATGTCCTAAATCAGAGGACTGAACAGTGGCACCTGTCACATATTAGATCTTACTCCAAATTACCCAGAATATTGGCTTGAGGAAATGAGACTACAGACACCATCATATTAACAACCAGTATGGATCTCCTAGAACAAGTCAGGGCTCTTCACCAGCAATTCCATCTGTCTCAACAGAATTTGCATAGACTTCTTCTAGAATTACCAGTTTCCCAATGTAGACATTTGTCCCAGGCATGTGCAACTTGTACCCCTTTTGTCCCCTTAGGACCACTTCAACATGCAGGGGTTAATCCCCAGGACTTGTTGCCTAACATCATCTGTCAGATGGATGTCACACNTCACGCCCCCTTTGGCAATCTTAAATATGTTCATGAGATAATAGATACTTCTTCCTCCTTTGTTTATGCCCTTATCCTTTTNGGGGAAGAGGCCATCAATGCTATCAAGGTCCTTAAGTCAGCCTTGGTAGTCATGANGGTACCTTGGGCACTTAAGTGCCCTGCCTATGCCTCTCAGCAATTCAATGACTTTCTGGGGTTCTGGAAGATTTCCCATACAACTGGCATCCCCTACAATCTGTAGGAACAAGCCATTGTGGAGAGGACCAACAGAGCTCTTAAGGAGCTGTTGGCAAGGACTATCTCACCATAGGCTAGGAGATCCTCATCTGGCCTTANCAGAGGTTGTTTTCCATATGAACTTTCTCAGTTTTGATGACAAAGGGTTCAGCCTGGCCTACAAGCACTGCGCATCTCTGCCAAGGAACATGTCCCTGGCCCTGGTGAGATGGACAGATACTATCTCCCTCCAATGGCAGCTGCCAGCCCCCCTGCTGACCCATAGGAGAGGGTATGCTTGTGTTTTACCTCAGAGTGCCACTAAACCAATATGGGTCCCAGTAAGTGATTTGTGTCTGGCCATGGATCATCAGCCTGCTTCCACCAAAAAGAAATAAACCAGGATGGGTAATGTATACATTCCTCTTTCTTGCTCTCATTGCCCTTCTAAAACCTGAAGACTTTTGTGGATCCTTGCTTTTCCTCATTTTGTATGATGCCTTTTGAGACGAGGCATGTTAGTTTAACATGCCAGGAGCTAGCTAAATATATTGAGGACCCATGGTCAGCTAAGTTTCTATGTTATTCATTACAGCTAACACAGGAAATTTTACAATTAAATCAGACAAGGGCAGAGGTTATGGCCTTTGACTTTTTATTTTTTGAAAAGGTTTGGCATAATATAAAAAGACTGTTTGATCCCTCCTGGATTCTCATTTTTTGATTTGGCTCTTAGACATCCAACTCATAACCCTCCACAGAAGGTTATGCATGCCTGGCTTTCTGAAATTCAAAAGGCTACTCTCCCCAGAAGTCCTGCCTAACTTCCTCCCAATCACAGTGACAGATCTTCACACACTGTAAAGGAATATTCTGTAACAATATTCACCTTGACTTTCAGCCTGCCTTTGGCAAGTGGCTTTTAAACTTAAATCACCTTAATTTTTATATGCCAACCTCTGCCTCCCAAGTGCTGGGATTAAATGTGTGATCCACCATCTCTCTATGGATTCCTTATAATAGTTATTCTCATATGGTTTTCTAGGTTTAATTTGGTTCTACATTTTCATTATTTTTTACTGTAATTTATCATTTTTGCTGATTTAATCTGAATTTGTTCCCTGGCAAATTTTAATATTCTAGTCTTAATTAAACATTATGCCAATTTGCCCACTATTTCATTATTTTCAGATGTTTCATCTGTCTTTACTGTGTGAGATACATAAAATTTAGTATTGCTGGATGCTGCCATTCCCATTTATGTCTCCCATGACNCAATATCTTTGCCATTTATTTGCCAGTGAGTGGTTTTCCATTCTGATTACCATATAGCTATGTCACTGCACATACACCATGAATGGGAAATGTTCCTTTTGCCTTCCTTAGCTGTTTGTCTTATACTGATAGTTTATGAACCATCAGTAAACCATGCCTTAGATAAATAATGTGACCATTATGTTGGTCCCTGCAGTTCAATAGTTGCCTCTCTTGGAGAAGGGGTGAGCACATTAGGCAACTGAGCTATTCCCTCAGTGCAGGAAGGCACAGACCCCTTTGCTACCACCCCCCAGTCACTAAGGAATACTGATATGTACCAGTTCCACTGTAATACCTTTCCTTCTATGCTAAGGACTCTGCCTTTGAAGAGATTCAATCCATTATTGTAAGAAGAGCCCAAATGACCATAGGATAGTTAACATTCACTATCAGGTTCTCCAAGCCTCATAAAATGTACAGATTTGTTTCTCAAAGAGAGGATATTTATTCTCCTTACATGGAAAGTGTTTGCAATAGAATCCAAAAGGTAAATGTAGGTGGACTCCTTTTTGTTTTATGAAGAGCTGCCAATTCACCAATGATATCCACAACTAGGGTATCCTATGGTTAAATAATGGTCACCATTGTATGCACAAAGAAGAGCTTAATAAAGCCTCAAAAGCTGCTCTTTGTTTCTGCCCCTACTGTAAATTAGCTGCCTTTCTAGTAATTCTGTAGAGGGTTTATTATAATACCCTGCAAATATGGTATCTGATTTCTCTACTGTGCAAACAAAACAATTAGGAGCTATATCTGAGTTTTGTCTCTGGGTGGCGGGATTAAAGGCATGAACCACCACCACACTTAGAACTTAGAATACAAATAAGTTATAGAGATCTGTCTGTCTCTGCAGAGATGAAAAGCATGGGCTACCACTGCTCTGCTCAAATATCTTAGCTCCAAATCACTGCAACTCTTAGAGATTTAGAAAACAAGTTTCAACTGTAGTAACCCTTTGAATTTACTTAAAAAATTTAAATCTTAACTCTGATTTTTAAAGAAAGCAATAATAATATCCATTTTATTTAAGAAAACTCAAAAGCTGATGTCCAAAATGGTGTGGGCCATATGACAATCTACAGTTGCACATTCTAACATGGAATGAAGGCATATGGTATAAGAAAGCCCTTTTTGCATTTCATGCCAGTAAGGCAAGTGTGCTTTTACTGAATTATCATTCCATAATATCATTTTTTATTTTTACTTTTTCTTGACTGATCAAATGAAAGACATTTGTTAGTCTTTATAAATTAGTTGGGATTGAATGACCAATGTCTGATGAACTATCATGTCTCCTTATTCAGCAGGTCATTCTTGCTCTAACATAAACTTTTATCAATCACAATGGTATCCACCACTTTTCTTCTTCTGTGAAAACAAAGNCAAAATCTCCTCCCCAATGGAACACATGTCCCAGTTTCCATTCTGAGGTTAACACATCTTTAAAATATAAAAGCTGATCTAATTTGGCAGTATTTTTGTACTATACAATGTCTCTGTGCACCTATCATCTGTTCTCAATAGCATTAAAAATTTTGTTTTTTGAGACAAGATTTCTCTGTGTAGATTTGGAGCCTGTCCTGGAACTTGTTCTGTAGACCAGATTGTCCTTGAACTCACAGAGCCCGTCTCTGCATCCTGAGTGCTGGGACTAGAGGCATGGGCTACCACTGCCCATGAATTTAAAAATTTTAAATTAATAAAGCATTATGTAATCTAACTCTGGTGGTCTTGAAGCTGACAGGGAATGACTGGATCAAATTTGATATCGGGGCCTCCAGCAGGCCCACTCAGGACAATTCCCAATGACAAATGGTTACTTTGTCCCTTGATGATCTGCATTCATCAGTTCAATGCTGGCCTTGGCCACAGCTTCTGCACAATCCAGAAGGCTGGGACCTNCTTTTGAATTATCTCTAGAAAAAATCATGGGCTTTTCTATGAAGGGGCTTTACTCCTGAGCCACAACATTCCCTGCATTCTTTAAATATTGAGCTGTACTCCTGTTTATTGCCATAACTGAGTTTTGGGTCCAGAAGCTCAAACTATCTTCTGAGCCTACTTGCTCCATTCCTTCCATTACCCTATGGTTTTTCAGTTTTGTGTAATCTCAGCTTAGTGTGGCCCACTTGTCATTCTCCTTGTCTTTGTCTAGGGACTCCCAGGCACCTCCTCCTCCTCAAATCTATTGAGGATAGGCTGCTGCACCTTCAAAGCCTCCTTTAGCAGAAAAGCTTTTTGGCAATTTTTGTATACTGGAAGGAGCAGGAGTTTCAGAGAAGCTACACTGAGCCAGGGATAAAACAGGGACCTCTTCACTGAGCTACTTTATACAGGGTCCCAGATTCAGGACACAAGCTGACCTGATTCAAAACTTGAATTTGTATACTCCAGGTGCTGAAAACGTTCCTCATATTTTTTTTATATTTGGGAAGAAGAAAATCAAAAGAAATAATTATTTGTGACCCTTGAAGGGATTCCAGATCATATTTTGATGTTCATCAAATCTTGGCATCCAGATTGGACTCTTAAGCAGGGAAATATTCAGCTTCTAGGGATTCAAANTTGATCTCAAGTAAAACAAAGTACAAAAGGGGTCAAATGTATAGGGCCAGAAGGACAAATAGGAAAATTAAAGCAGTATGTGTATAATACAGTCATGAATTTATGGGGATGTGATTCACTGCAATGAAAAACACAGGCTATGTTATAATGTCTCAAGGCCCTGTCTACTCACATTACACAGAAACCAGACACTGTCTGGCTTACAGGTCAGCAAATACTTCTGTGTATTTGGCCCTTCACAGAAAGCCACCATGCCTCCCCTGTTCTTAGGGGCTCTGTTGGCACATCTTGGGGAACTCTAGAGTCTGGAGTTGCCTTGCCATGCCCAATACCCCATAAAGTCAACTTGGAGTATAATATCAATTTAGGAAATGCCCAGCATTGACCTGTGACCTCCACATGTGCAAGTTCACACAAAGAGCACACACAGAATGACACAACTGGGGGCCAATGAGATGATTCTGGTGGTAAAGACACTTGCTGCCAAGCCTGTTTTTCTACCTGAGATCCATCCCTGGGATCCACATGATTAGAAAATGGACTNACTTAACTTGTCCTCAAGCCTCCACACATATATGTCCTCACCCCTACATTATCAAATACATGCAATCTTAAAATCTTTATAAGGGTACACATGGGATACATGGGTTCAAATCCTGGCTTATGATCCATTTACTGCCTTGTGATGTTGTGAGAGTGGCTTCACCTCCCTGTACCTATTAAGAAGAGATGTAAGCACACCATACTTGTTACCATGGTTACAATAATCAGTTGGTGCATCAATACCCAGAATTGCTCTACCCAGATGTAATAAATAAATCTTTAAAAATAAAAAGAATAGAGAACTTAAAGATGTACTAACTGACACACCTGGTCAAAAGGATGAAAACACACTATGAAAGGAAACAATGGGCTCGCATCCAGAAAGGCATTTAGATACTTGCTAAATTTATCACNTTTTGCCTCAGGAAAAATGCTGTAATGAGGTTGATCATTACATCCGTTTCATCATGAAATCAAGTCTCCTTTCAATCTTGTTTGAGTCTAAACTAATATTACAGAATATAAAAGGTATAGTCCTTTTTCAATACAGCAGCAGCTATCCTGATTCACCCTCAAATCATGGCAGTCTCCTTCCTTTGCTGATGCCCAATCTCCTCTTTGGGACCTGAACCCCTATAGAACTGGACTCCAGCAAGTACCTCTTGTAGAAAACACAGTTCAGTTTCCAGCACCCACATGGCAGCTCACTTCTGAAATTACCACATTGATTACATCCATATGGTACTGTACAGAATGAANTCTTTCATGACTATGATGATGATTCTTCATTGCAAAGGCTTCATTACATTAATNNAATTGATAGGGTTTCACTCCAGTATGAATTTTAATCCAGTATGAATTCTTTCATGACGCTGAAGACTACACTTTTGTGTAAAAGCTTTACCACACTGATTACACTCATAGGGTTTCTCTCCAGTATGAATTCTTTCATGACTTCGAAGACTACTCTTCCCTGAAAAGGCTTTACCACATTGATTACATTCATAGGGTTTCTCTCCACTATGACTTCTTTCATGACTGTGAAGACTACTCTTTTCGACAAAGGCTTTACCACATTGATTACATTCATAGGGTTCCTCTCTAGTATGAATTCTTTTATGACTGAGAAGGTAATTCTTCCATGCAAAGGCTTTACCACATTGAGTACATTTATAGGGTTTCTCTCCAGTATGAATTCTTTCATGATTGTCAAGACTACTCTTCCGTGCAAAGGCTTTACCACATTGATTACATTCATAGGGTTTCTCTCCAGTATGGATTCTTAAATGCCTGAGAAGATACCTCTTCAGTGCAAATGCTTTATCACACTGATTACATTTATAGGGTTTCTCTCCAGTATGAATTCTTTCATGACTGTCAAGACTACTCTTCTGTGCAAAGTCTTTACCACATTGATTACATTCATAGGGTTTCTNTCTCCAGTATGAATTCTTTCATGACTGTCAAGACTACTCTTCTGTGCAAAGTCTTTACCACATTGATTACATTCATAGGGTTTCTCTCCAGTATGGATTCTTAAATGCCTGAGAAGATACTTCTTCAGTGCAAATGCTTTATCACACTGATTACATTTATAGGGTTTCTCTCCACTATGACTTCTTTCATGACTGTGAAGACTACTCTTCCGTGCAAAGGCTTTACCACATTGACTACATTCACNGGGTTTCTCTGCAGGATGAATTCTTTCATGACTAAGAAGATTATCCTTCATTGCAAAGACTTTACCACATTGATTACATTCATAGGATTTCTCTTCAGTATGAATTCGTTCGTGATTGAGAAGATAACTCTTCCGTGCAAAGGTTTTACCACATTGATTACATTCATAGGGTTTCTCTCTAGTATGATTTTTTAGATGAGTGAGAAGATGACTGTTATATGCAAAGGCTTTTCCACATTGATTACATTCACAGAGTTTCTCTGCAGTATAACCTCTATCATATATTTGAAGATAAGTGGGACATGCAAAGGCTTTATCACATTGATGATATTCATACCTTATCTCCCTAGTTTGAATTCTACGTACTTGATNAAGACTGTCACATGCAAAGCCTTTATAATATTGATTATATTCATAGGGTTTTCCTTCCAAATGAGTTCTTTGTTGTACTTTTAAAGAGGAATCAGATCTAAAGGCTTTATCATGTTGATTACATTCACAGAGATCCTCTTCATTATTGGGTGTTTTGTGTGTTTGAAGATGCCTGTAATGGCTTAAGCCTTTAGTAGATGACTCACATTTATTATTTTCTCCCCCCACATGAGCTTTTTCACGTATTTGAAGAGAACTTGAAGAACTCAGAGTTTGACCACACTCATTGCATTCATAACATTTTCTTATTCTGTGAGCCACACTACATGTGCACAGTGAACCAGTACAGAGAGATGAATTTCCATATTCCTGGTACTCATAGGGTTTTTCTACAGAGAGAGTTTGTTCACAGATTCCCACTGTAGTTGGGAAACCAATTAATTGTAAACTTGTATCACAGTCATTATGTCTTCTCATAGTGGGGACTACAACACATCTTCCAATTGTTCTGAGNGAGACAGAACTACAATGCTTCTTTCCATGTCCCTTATGCTCACATGGCTTATATTCAGAGTGACAGATGACATACCTGGTAAAAGAAGAGGAAGAAATAAAAGGTTTTCACATTGCATTCAATAGTTGAACATTTTTTGAGTCATTCAGATGTGGAATAGGGATTCATGTTTCTACATAAAGACAACCACCTGGTCTCTCATAAAGTGCTTCTCTCACTAAACTATGCTAAATCATACACTACAAGTACATGAAGAACACTAGTTTTAATATGGAAACTTTGCTTATAAAAGGTCTTGGACATACACTAATCCCCTCATTAATGTATATACCATTATGATGATTGGAAGGCATGACAATAAGTGGATGGACGGTTCTACAACATGCCTCACACATGGCTATGATTAAAACTGTGACATCTATTATAGCATTGTTTCCTTCTCTTGTCCTTAAAAGAACGCTTTACAAACAGTGATCAGCTACCTGACATTGAAGTACATGATGTTGTGCAAATTTAACAATCATCACAAAGCTGAGCTTATTTACACAGTTATTTTTCATTACAAGTTCATGGTACATTAACATTTCTTCAAACATACATATATATTACCTTCCATTTCTTCTAGAGTTCTGACATTGTTCTTCAATATTATGGTCTTCCCATTTGTACCCTAAAATACAGTACCAAAAAATATATGTGATATATTATTGGAAATTAGGCACACTTGAAGCTACTATCTTTCAGGAATCTTATCCATGCCTGATTTATTCACCAGATTCTTCTCCTTTCATGTTTGAAATCACAAAAGAACAGCAATCTCCCAATCTCCAAGAAAGCTTTGTCCCCTTAAGTTAAAAAGTGACAGAAAGCTCACATTCTTACCTATAGACGTGAGATTCCAGTAGGTTTCCAGCATCACATCTTTGTAGAGTCTCTTCTGGGAAGGATCCAGCAGAGCCCACTCTTCATGTGTGAAGTTTACATGCACATCCTCATAAGTCACTGCATCCTAAAATGTCCCATATATGTTTTAATTGAAATGGTGAGCCTGACTGAATTGCAAATGTACACTTCATTGAGAACATATTTANATAATTCTGTGTGCTCAAAACATTCTATGACATAGGTCAGTAAATATCAAATGCAGTCACCAACTCATTTTAAAAGGAAACAGAAAAAGAGAATGACATCTTCCATTCCTGTGCCCACTGAATAGAATACAGCACAGCAGGAGAAATGCCTAGTAATATATACAGAGAGACATGCAAACAGAGTAACACTATTTAGTATGCATCANCAGAATTTTATCAAAATTATTAACTTCAAGAAAGGATAGACAATAAGAGTGTGGTGGTACACACCTCTAATCCCAAACCTTGGGAGGCAGAGACAAGTGAAACCCTGTGATTTCCAAGCCAGCCTGGTCTATTTAGAGATTGCCAGGACAGTCAAAGGTACATAGTGAGACCTTGTCTCAAACAAAAAAACCAGAAAGTACTCAGGGCTCACTCAAAATTCCTCCACAGAGTTAAACATTCATTTCAGTTCTATACTTGTCTATCATAAGCTGGAGTGACCCATATTGAACTGTATGGCTAATAATTCCCAGGAAGGAAAGCATTTTTAAGAAGTTATTGACTGACAGATCAAAGAGTTCTCAAGAACATTAGTAAAGTAAATGCTGATCCTAAAACAGTACAACAAACAACAACCAAAGGGATAGAGTATGTGAAGATGGGTCAACAGATAAGATCACCTATTGTGCCCGGCTGTGGTGGCACCAAGCTTTAATCCCAGTACTTGGGAGGCAGAGGCAGGCGGAGCTCTGTGAGTTCAAGCCTGGTCTACAAAACAAGTTCCAGGACAACTAGGACTATTACACAGAGAAACCCTGTTGAAAAAACAAAAAAACCTGTTGCTTTTGAAGAGGTCCTAGACCACTTGCCAACACTCACTGGAAGGAAACAACTATTCCTAACTCCAGGTCAAGAGAATCCAATGCTCTCTTCTGGCATCAGTAAATGCCAGGAGGACAAGATGCACACACACACACACACACACACACACACACACACACACACACGCAAAAATTTCAGACCTTGGAAAACAATATAAAAACATACACAAAGGTAGGGACAATATAATACACCTGCAATTCAGTGATTCNGGAGATCACTATTAATTTAATGAATGAATGCATTCTTGCTCTGAAAAATGACATCAATGCCAAAGTTCAAAAGTCATGAAGTAGGTAAAGTTAAGCAAAAGAGGAAATGCTACATGTACAAAAACATGATTAGATACACCAAAAAGTATAAACANAAAAATATCAGGCAAGAAATACCGATTAGGTAGGAAAAGCAATNGCTTCTACTTCATCTTATATTATTTAAGAATGGAGTCTCTAATGCTGGTGATGGCATGCCTACATNAGAAGGCTGCTCATGTTCAACAAAACAAAGAAAAGTGATGAGACTATATTCCTTCAGAAAGGCTTCTCCACTTAAGGACTTTATAAGTCACCAATGAAGGCCCACACCAAGGACAAATGCTCAAACTCAACATACTACCTGGAAGATTTTTCATTCCACTNTCAACTTTTTGACACAGGCTTACAGTGAAACCATGATGCAAAATGCATTTAGTCTGATTTCAAAGATCCCCATATTATATAATAGTCCCAATACTGTTTGAATGTCCACAGTTTCTTCTAACACATATGGCAATCTCTTGACTTTGATCTAATGTAATATCAAAACATGAATTATATCAGCTCAACATACAATTGCACAGAATATACACTTCCTTTTCAAGGAATTAAGGAGAGATTAGACCAAGGCAAGTTTGAAATCATGAAGGTCAAACACCAAATTCTGCAGCTCTGTTTCAAGCACTTGGNACTTCAGTTTCAAAGGGCTTACATGACTCTTTCTGCAACTTCTCCTACATCTCTCTTTTTGACTACTTTCACTTCCTACATGCACCTATTCATGGCATGTCTTAAAGATTGGGTAGCTCAACATATTGTTACCTCAAAATGAAACTGAAGCTTCATCTCATGGCTTCAATGAAAGGAAGTCTGACAATCTCTTCACTGGGCCCACGAAATCTAGCCCCAACACTAAGGCTGCAAGTTATTGTCTTTAAGACAGGGTGTCCTGTATCCCCAGGTGACCTTGACAGCCACTTGTAATCTAGATGGCCCTGAACTCAATTTCCAAGTGCTAGGATTATAGGCATAATCCCCCACTCTGGGCTTTAGGGCTGTAGGGTTTTTTGTTGTTTTTTGTTTCTTTTTTAAATTAAGAATTTTTTAAAATTCATTTTACATACCAATCACAGATCCCCCTCTTTTCTCTCTTTCCCCTTCAACATTCTCCCTCAACCCACCCCCATTCCCTCCTCCAAAAAAGTAAGGCCTCCCATGGAGAGTCAGCACAGCCTGGTACATTCAACTGAAACAGGTCCAAGCCCCTCCTCCTGCACCAAGGCTGTGTAAGGTGTCCCACCAAAGGGAGCNGGTTCCAAAAAGCCAGCTCATGTATCAGGGATGGATCCTGATCCTACTGCCAGAAGGTCCCTTAAGTAGATCAAGGTATACAACTGTCTCAATTATGCAGAGGGCATAGTCCAATCCCATGGAGGCTTCACAGCTGTTGGTCTAAAGTTCATGAGTTCCCACTAGCTTGGTTTGGTTGTCTTTGTAGGTTTCCCTTGCTCATAGAATCCCTCTTCCCTCTCTTCAACTGGAATCCTGGAACTCGGCCTGGTGCTTGGCTGTGGATCTCTGCATCTGCTTCCATCAGTTACTGGATGATGGGTCTATGATGACAGTTAGGGTGGGAGAGCAATGAAAGAGATACCTTGATAGAGGGAGACATCATGGGGATAGGGAGAAACCTGGTGCTAGGGAAGTTCCCAGGAGTCCACAAGGATGACCCCAGCTTAGACTACTAGCAATAGTGCAGAGGGTGCTGGAGCTGGCCTACACCAGTAGTCAGATCAGTGAAACCCAAACTGTCATCATAGAGCCCTTATTCAGTAACTGATGGAAGCAGATGTAGGGCTGAAGTTTTTAAAGTGGTTAGAGCAGGTTTTCCTCATTCAGTGACNCAAGGAAAATAAGGGACACATGAGAGTTGAACATTCTTGGTAAAGCGGAAAACAGGTACAAAGGCTCTGAGGTAATATTGTGCTTGACAATCCAAAGCACTGAAACACGGTTAAAGCAGTGTCAACAGAGAACCAGGAAAAAAAGTGGACTTGGGAGGAGTTGATTTTATAAGAAACTTTACTGTCAGGCCTTTTGTTTTGAGAATAAATAATGTGTATAGCAACATGACCTACTTTGTTGTTTAGCTCTCTGGCACTTTACAGTTGGCTCAGTGGTTAAAGAGTACTGACAGCTTTTCCAGAAGATCCAGGTTTGATTCTTTGCAACCCCATGGAGACTCAACAATATGAACTCCAGTTCCAGAAGATTCAATACCCTCTTCTGGCATACTGAGACTGCAGACATTCACATGGTACATGGACATACATGCAGGAAAAATACCCATACCATCAAACAATTATTTAAAGAAAAATAAAATAAAATAAAAGACCTGACTGCTGACTTAAAACATAAATGATTGGAGAACTAGAGATTTGGGGGATGAGTAGAATGAGATCACTTAGGGCCATTGCATGGGTCAGTGGTTACCAGCACTTGATGCTCCTCCAAAGGGCCTGGGTTTGTTTCCCAGCATGCACATGGTGGCTCAGGAGCACCTGTAACTCCAGTTCAAGGTGATCAAACTCTTTTCTGGTCTACATGGCATCAGGAAAACACTCTGTACACAGGCACATAAGCAGGACAAACATTCATAGATAGCAAAATTATAATTTAAATCCTATTAAAGAAAAGATTATAGGATCTGAGGATGCAGCTCAATTGGAAGAATACTTGCCTAGCATGCATGAATCCCTCCTCAGTTCAATTCCTATTCTATAAAGAGGACAAGGATAGTGTGGTGGTTAGAAAGAAAATGTTCCCTAAAGGGAGTGGGACTATTAGGAGGTATGGCATTGTTAGACTAGGTGTGATGTTGTTGGAGGAAGTGTGTCACTTGAAGGTGCGCATTGAGGTTTCACATATGCTCAAATTACCACCAAGTGTCTCAGACCACTTCCTGTTCCCTGCAAGATCTAAGATTCTCAGCTAATTCTCCAGCAACATGTCAGCCTGCATGCTGCCATGTCCCACTATGATGATAATGGAATAAACCTCGTCTTGTAAGTGAGCCAACCCAATTAAATGTTATCCTTTATAAGAATTACCATGGTAAAGGTGGCTCTTCACAGCAGTAGAAACCCTAAGACAGATTGGAATGGCTGTCATCCCAGCACTTGAGAGGTGAAAGTAAAAAGATCAGAAGTTCAAGGACATTTGTCAGTAAACAGGGAGTTTTTGGACAACCTGTGCTATGAGACCCTGCCTCAAGAAATAAGAACAAAAAGAAATCGCCAAGAATATCCCAAGAGAGAGGGCTCTTCTCGGCTGAGGATTTCGTAGAGGAAATCAGGAAGATCAGCTGAGGAGTTGGTGAGCCTGTACTCACGAGAACACAAGAAACTCTGAGCCTAGAGGCAGTGGTGCATGCCTTTAATCCCAACACTTGAGGAAGGAGCCATCGCTGTGGGACGCCACGAGACCCAACCCAAGCACTCGACCCGAGGCCNTGCCCAGGATCCAGCTGCCTATAGTGGGAAGCCCAACAACTTGAAGGCGTTGGTGAGACTGCCCTACTGATCAACCTGTTCAGCTGAGATCCATTAGGAAGAGGTCTCAGAAACCTACAGTCTGAGGAAACAAGATCAGCTGAAAACTTGGCCAGCGAGCAGAGTGCGACTTGTGTACACAAGAGAAGGAGCCGTCCAGCCACTGAACCTACACCGACTGGGAACAGCTTTTGGAGCCCCAGGGACTGGGCAGCGGCCTTTCCCTGCCCCCTTGCCAAGAAAACCAGCCCCAGCGACCCCAGCAACCACCAGAGTCATAAGTCCACCCTGCACTGACTGGGAACAGCCATTGGAACCCTAGGGACACGACAGC
>LZPO01055349.1:58794-77343 GCA_001675575.1 Neotoma lepida
ATATCAATCGTTTGATTTTACCAATAAAGGCTTGTGAGCCAGATGATGTGGTGAAAGCCTACTAGCTCAGAGAGGCAGAAAAAGCACTCAGCTGGCCTTCCTTCTCCTGAAAAAAATCTACCTCTTCTCCTCCAATGTCTCAAAAAAAAATGTCAAAAGGAATGTCCTTCCCTTCTACCTCCTGTGCATCTATCTGTCCTCCTGACTTCCTCTTGCTCTCTGTGTTTTTTTTTTTTTCTTGTTCACTTCCTGTCAACTGGTTGATTACTCAATTACTTGACCTATGGTTGACTTCATTTAATCCTGTTTACAATAACCAGAAAGCTCATGGATTAAAGGTGTCTGCTACGACTGAGCCACACCACAACTAGAAAAAGGTTTTCCAATAAATAATGAAATCTCAGGGTTCAGTGTGATCAAATATCCCACATTTCCCCTTTTTTGTCTAAATAAAACAAAAGGTTTTAAACATTAACACAGTGAAACTATTAACAGTAATGAAACTTTTTCTGCCAAGCTTTCCACAATGTCCAGCTTTGTTGTATTGGGCAGTTTTAGGATTAAATATTTCTGAGTTCAAAGTTCTATAAAATGTTCGTGTCAGACTCATATGAACTCAGCAATTTGAATGTCCTGAGCAGTTTGAAGTCCAATGCTAATTCTCTGGGTGGCATTTGTCAGCTTAGTGGCAGTCCTAGCTAGGTATAACACAACAGTCAACCCAAAGGTGACCACTGTTTGTGAAGAACCTTGTGGCAGAAGAGGGATGGGGCAGGTTTGCCAGGTGGTTACTGTTACCACAATCCAGGGGGATTCATCATAGCAGGGCCNCATCATCTTTTTAGAGACCTCAAAGTTTACTATTNGGAAAGGTCATGGTTTATTACAGAAAACTTAAAACATTATAAATGTCATATTCAGCAGATATCTGAAAGGTTTGAGGACCACAATCTATTAAGTACATCCGAGGTACACAAACTTAGTTCCTAGTTACTTGCTTCGGGTTCAAACCCAAAAACACATACAGGAAGCTAGACGAACCTTATATCTAGAATGAGTTAGTACTCTGTGTGACTACTAGTATCATGACAGAAAGTATATATAATATATATATATACTTTATATATATATTATATATATATATATCATAATCTTACAGATCTTGAGGTAATATTTAGAACTTAAGAAAAGTTTTAGAGTCAAAACCAAAAGATTATGAGATTACTGGCAAGAGAATAGTCCCTTAAGTTAGGTTTTTCTCCTGTCCCATACCAGGTGGCTGTTCTGACAAGAGACAGTGAATTTGAGTTTTCCTTTAAGAAGAATGTACGCATTTAGAGGAGAGAGCCACATTCCAACTCCAAAGCCAGCTTTAATATTTAGTTGAATTGGGACCACCTAAAGACCATTTGCCACTTATGTATGCAGAGGGCAGCAGAGACAACCTTTTTGAAACCCACCATGGGCAGGCCAGCCTCATGGCAGGAAGAAAGAAGAAAGGGCCCACCCGGTTGTCCCATTCACAGCCCACATTGGGTGGTTGTCCTGTGTGAAGGAGCAGCCACTCACGCAAGATGGTGGCATTGGTGCCAATGCTACACTGGAGCTGCAAGCCAAGATTTCAGGCTGGTCACCTGGAGGTGGGTGAGGACACTTGGACAATTGATTCTTTTTCATGGGACATCTTTTCTTCAGATGTTTCATTTGTCTAGTGGTTTCTGGTTTCCTTAGTTGGATGCTTTTATTCTCCTGGAAAGATAAAAGCAAAACCATGCCCCAAATCTAACTCTGGAGGGTTCCTTTTTCAGCAGGTTATCTTTCCTAGGGCAAAATGGTTTTAGGCAACAGAAAAAGTATTATCTTTCAATTTAAAAAAATTCTTTTTGTAATTTTGAAACTAAATATACCTTAGTATGTGTGGATAAATATACCTATATTCCTGTTTCTCTTTAATATATAAATTCAAGGTTTAAATGTATTTCCTTATAGATCACAAAGAACATTTGGTTGCCACATTTTTCTTTGGGGGCACCAGCTCACAAAAATCAACATGGAGACTTCTTACGTTTGTTTCTAACTAGCTCTTATAACTTATATTAGCCCATTTTTATTCATCTATGTTGTTGTCACATCACTTCTGGTTTTCACCACTCCTCCTGCATGTCTTCCTCCCTCCTGTCTGGCTGGAGACCCCACCTTCCTTCTTCTATGAGACCTCTCTCTCCCCAGAAGTCCTGCCTAACTCATTTCTGCCTGCCTAAGGGTCATTCAGCTCTTATTAAACCAACCATAGCCCCACCTCTTCAAGCAGAGTAAAGGAATATTCTGTATCAACATTCACTTTGAATTTCAGCCTGCCTTTTGCACGTGGCTTTTAATTTAAATCACTTTCTTAGGTGCCCGCCTCTACTTCCCAAGTGTTTCAATTAAAGGCATATGCCTTCCAAGTGCTGGGATTAAAGGTGTGAACCACCACCTATCTATGGATTCCTTATAATAGTTATTCTCATAATGTGCTGTAAGAAACATGAAAATGTAATGGAATTCAGCTATGATAAAAGCTATTATTTGGAAAGGTCAAGGACTTTTCCAAAGGTCAAGCCATAGCTTAAGAAATCTTGGTGATATTTTAGCTTTTCTAGATATATTAGCCAGTTCCTGCAATGATTTTTCTTGTATGATATGTATTGCTTCCAAGAACTCCTAACAGTATTTATCTGATATACTTCTCATGCATCCTAGGTCAAAATAGCAAACAGACCAAATGCTGTCTCCTGAATTAAGGTAAACATCCTGAGGGAGATGCCGCTTGTCTCCTAGGCATAGCTTTATTTCTTGTGTAAAAGAAGCTCAGACTCTTCCTTCTCTCACAGCCCAAATGGCATTCTAGAACAACTGATTCAGAACAAAAGGGCTTTTTTGCATACTAGGTACAATGAAGTATTGAAGCAGGTCTCCTAGCTCCCTGCCAATATATGGTGGCATAGGAAAAGAGAGGCAGTTTTATTTTAGTGACTTATAGAATCCTTTACCTAATCACCTGTAAGGTTGTAGTTTGAGCACATTTATGATAGACTTGTAATGTTTCACCTAACCACTTATAAGAATATATTTTGAGCACATAAATTCCCTTTCTGACTTATTCCAGGCCTTAACTGACCCCACCTCCTCTATTCACTCCCCTTTTGGGTTGCAAATGAAGCTGGCTATCATGGGTCTGGGAGCTTTGNATGGTATTATAAGAGTCAGGCTGCTGGCAGGTCAGGGACTGGTTATGGGGAGAGGAACGGGTAGGAACCAAGATGGAGAGAAATGAAGATGAAGATGAGGCAAAAAGAGCTTAGTTAGAACTAGGATAGGACAGAAGAAGGGACAGAGAGGAGCTAAATATAAGAATAGAATTGAAGCTGTGTAGACAGAATTTTGACTCAGGAAAATAAATGAACGGACTAAAGAGTTTTATGTGCATAGATTCATTTAATATCGTCAGAAATTAGATTATCAGCTGGTCATAGAGTCTTCCCAGACCCTAATGAGGGTATGGACCCCAAAAGACCTTGATAATAGGGTTTTCCTGGTTTATTTGGTTATACATTTTCCTTATTTTTTAGTATTAGGATAAACTTTCTACTTTTTAAAATGTATAATCTATCATTTTTGCTGATTTTCTGAATGTGTTCCACAGCAAATTTTAATATTCTAGACTTAATTAAACATGATGCCAATTTGCCCACTATTTCATTATTTTCAGACATTTTATCTTTCTTGCTCTTATGATATATAAAATTTCATGTCTTTGCTAAGTTTTTGTGGGTGCTGCCATTTTCATTTATGCCTCCCATGACCCAGTATCTTTGCCATTTATCTGCCAGGTGGTGGTTTTCCATTATGATCACAATAAAGCTATGTCATTGCACATGCNCCACGAATTGGAGTAGANACCCGTTTTGCATTCCTTAGCTGTTTTTTTATAGCCAATTGTGGTTCACTGATTTCTGTGGTGCCTTCCTCAGTATTGGCCATTCCATCCCAAGTCTAGAGGTTGACACTTTCCATTAGTTTGGGATCCATCAGTGGTTGATGAGCCATCAGTAAACCATGCCTTAGCCAAATGATGTAATCATTCTGTTGTTCCCTACAGTTCAATATTTGCCTCTCTTGGTGAAGGGGTAAGCGCTTTAGGCAACTAAGCTATTTCCTCAGTGCAGGAAGGCACAGACTCCTTGATATCATATTCCATTCACTAAAGAATTCTGATGTGTACCAGTTCTACTGTAATGCCTTTCTTTTCATACTTAGGACTCTGCCTTTGAAGAGATCCAATCCATCATTGCAAGGGGTGCCCCGATGACCATAGGATAGTTGGCCTTCACTATCAGGTTCTCCAAGCCTCAAAATGTCCAGATTTGTTTCTCAAAGATAGGATATTTATTCTCCTTATATGGAAAAAGTATGCAATAAAATCCAAAAGGCAAATGTAGATGGACTCCTTTTTGCTTTATGAAGAGTTCCTAGTTTCCAATTCACCAATAAATATGATATCCATAATTAGGGTTCAATAATGGTCACGGTTGCATGCACAGAGAAGAGNTTAATGGCAGCTGCAAAAATTTCTCTTTGCTCCCATCCAATTGGATATTAGCTGCCTTTCTAATAATTCTATAGAGGGTTTATTACAATGTCCTATAAATATGGTATCTGATTTCTCTAGTGTGCAAACATATCAATTAGGACTGGTATCTGAGTTTTGTCCCTGGGTGGTGGGATTAAAGGTGTGAACCACCACGTTTTGAATTTAGAAAACAAGTTATAGAGATTTGTCTGTCTACAGGGATGAAAAGCATGGGCTATCACTGCTCTGCTCAAATATTTTATCTTAGCTCCAAATCACTCCAGCTCTTAAGAGATTTAGAAAACAAGTTTGAACTGTAGTAACCCTTTGAATTTACTTAAAAAATTTTAAATCTCTTCACTGTGATTTTAATAGCAAAAAATACAAAAGAAATATCCTTTTTATTTAAGAAAACTCAAAAGCTCATGTCCAAAATGCATTGGGCCACATGACAATCTACACTCTAACATTGTAACATGGAATTAACACATGTGGTATAAGACAACTCATGTTTCATTTCATGCCAGTAAGGCAAGTANGCCTTTGGTAAACTAATTTAAAAATTTATTTTTTATTTTTATTTTTTTTCTTGCCTGATCAAACNAAAGGCATTTGTTAGTCTTTATGTTAGTTTGGCTTGAATGACTGAATTGTCTAATGAACTATCATCTGTCATTATTCAGCAGGTCCCTCCTGTTCAAATGTAATCTTTAGCAACCTCAATATATCAATCTGAACAGTATCTTCTACTGTGAAAACATAGGCAAAATCTCTTCCCCAACTCAACATACATCCCAGTTTCCATTCTGAGGTGAACATATCTTTAAAATATAAAATATAAAAACTGATTTAATTCAAGAGATTTTTGTACTCTACAGCTATCATCCATTCTCATTAGCATTTAAAAAATTTAAAATAAAGCATTTTGTAATCTCACTTTGGGGGTCTTCATGCTGTCAGAGAATGATTGGATCAAATTTGATATTGGGGGCTTCAGCAGGCACACTGAGGACATTTCCCAATGACAAAAGTTTACCATGTCTGTCCCTTGATGATCTGCATTCTTCAGTCCAATGAGGCCTTTCCATACCTTCCGAGTACTCCAGAAAGCTGAGTTCTTCCTTTTGAATTATCCCTAGAAAAAAAACCATAGGCTTTTCTATACAGGGGCTTTACCCTGAGCCACATTCCTTGGATTATTTAAATATTGCATTATACTCATGTTTATTGCCATAACTGAGTTTTGTGTCCAGAGTATAAAAGATGTAGTCTTTTTTTCAATGAAGCAGCACCTATCCTGATTCAGCCTCAAATCATGGCAGTCTCCTTCCTTTGCTGATGCCCAATCTCCTCTTTGGGACCTAAACTTCTAGGGAGCTGGACTCCAGCAAGTACCACTTGTAGAAAATACAGTTCAGCTTCCAGCACCCACATGGCAGCTCACATCTCAAATTACCACATTGATTACATCCATGTGGTACTGGCCAGTATGAATTCTTTTGTGACTAAGAAGATTACTGTTATGTGCAAAGGCTTTACCACATTGACTACATTCATAGGGTTTCTCTCCAGTATGAATTATTTCATGGCTAAGAAGATACTTCTTCTGTGCAAAGGCTTTACCACATTGATTACATTCATAGGGTTTCTCTCCAGTATGTGTTCTTTTATGTATTTTAAGATAACTGTTATATGCAAAGGCTTTACCACATTGATTACATTCATAGGGTTTCTCTCCAGTATGAAGTCTTTCATGACTGAGAAGACTACTCTTCCGTGTAAAGGCTTTACCACACTGATTACATTCATAGGGTTTCTCTCCAGTATGAATTATTTCATGATTGTGAAGACTTCTCTTCTGTGCAAAGGCTTTACCACAATGATTACATTCATAGGGTTTCTCTCCTGTATGAATTCTTTTATGACTGCGAAGATAACTCTTCTGTGCAAATGCTTTACCACATTCATTACATTCATATGGTTTCTCTCCATTGTGACTTCTTTCATGACTGAGAAGACTACTCTTCTGGACAAAGGCTTTACCACATTGATTACATTCATAGGGCTTCTCTCCAGTATGAATTATTTCATGACTGTGGAGACTACTCTTCAGTGCAAAGGCTTTACCACATTGATTACATTCATAGGGCTTCTCTCCAGTATGAATTATTTCATGACGGTGGAGACTTCTCTTCTTTGCAAAGGCTTTATCACATTCATTACATTTATAGGGTTTCTCTCCAGTATGACTTCTTTCATGACAGTGAAGAGTCTTCTTCCATGCAAAGGTTTTATGACAATGCTTACATTCATAGGGTTTCTCTCCAGTATGAATTCTTTTATGACTTCGAAGATAACTCTTATTTGCAAATGCTTTACCACATTGATTACATTCATATGGTTTTTCTCCAGTATGACTTTTTAGATGAGTAAGAAGATGACTGTTATATGCAAAGGCTTTACCACACTGATTACATTCATAAGCTTTATTTCCAGTATAACTTCTATTATGTATTTGAAGATAAGTGGGACATACAAAGCCTTTATCACATTGATCATATCCATACNTTTTCTCTCTAGTTTGAATTCTGTCTACTTGATGAAGATTTAGACATGCAAAGGCTTTATAACTTTGATTATACTCAGAGGGTATTCTTTCTGAAAGAGTTCTTTGGTGTACTTTTAAACAACAATCAGATCTAAAGGCTTTATCATATTGATTACATTCATAGAGATCCTCTTCATTATTGGGTGTTTGAAGATGCCTGTAAAGGCTAAGGCTTTTAGTAGATGACTCACATTTATTATTTTCTATTCCCACATGAGCTTTTTCACATCTTTGAAGAGAACTTGAAGAACACAGAGTTTGACGACACAGATTGCATTCATAACATTTTCTTATACTGTGAGCCACACTACAAGTGCNCAGCAAACCAGTACAGACAGATGAATTTCCATATTCCTGGTACTCACAGGGTTTTTCTCCAATGAGAGTTTGTTGATGAATTCCCACTGAAGTTGGAAAACCAATTAATTGTAAACTTGTATCACAGTCATCATGTCTTCTCATAGTTTCCATATCTATATCTACATATCTTCCAATTGTTCTGAGATAGACAGAACTACAGTGCTTCTTTCCATATCCCTTATGCTCACAGGCCTTGTATCCAGAGTGACAGATGACATCCCTGCTAAAGGAAGAGCAAAATATAAAAGTTTTCATATTGCATTCACATAGTCAAATGTTTTGTGTGTCATACAGACATGGAATGGGGATTCATGTTTCTACACTACAACAACTTCCTGGTCTCTCATAAAGTACTTCTCTCACTAAACTATGCTAAGTCAAGTCACTCACTACAAGCATATGAGGAACACTAACTTTAATATGAAAGCTTTGCTTATAAGAGGTCTTGGACATATACTAATCCCCTCATCAATGTGTATACCTTATATGATAATTGGAAGGCATGACAGTTAGTGGATGGACAGTTCTACAATATGACTCACACATGGCTATGATTAAAGCTGTGACATCTATAATGGCATTGTTTCCTTGTCTTGCCCTTAAAGGAACGCTTTGCAAACAGTGATCAGCTACCCGACATTGAAGTACATGGTGTTGTGTGAATTTAATAAACAGTACAAAGCTATGCTTACTTACACTGTTGTTTTTCATTAAAAGTTCAGGGTACATTAACATTTCTTCAAACATACATATATATCAGCTTGCACATGAAAATTACCTTCCATTTCTTCTAGAGCTCTGACAATGTTCTTCAATATTATGGTCTTCCCATTTGTACCCTAAAATACAGTACCAAAAAATATATGTGATATATTACTGAAAATTAGGCACACATTCTTTCAGGAATCTTACCCATGCCTGATTTATTCACTAGATTCTTCCCCTTTCACATTCAAAATATCAGAAGAGCACCAATCTCCAAGAAAGGCTTGTCCCCTTAAGTTAAAAAGTGACAGAAAGCTTACATTCTTACCTATAGAAGTGAGATTCCAATAGGTTTCCAGCATCACATCTTTGTAGAGACTCTTCTGGGAAGGATCCAGCAAAGCCCACTCTTCATGGGTGAAGTTCACATGCACATCCTCATAGGTCACTGCATCCTAAAATGTCCCATGCATGTTCATAATTGAAATAGTGAGACTGGATTAATTGCAAATGTACACTTCATTGAGAATATATTTACATAATTCTGTGTGCTCAAAACATTCNATGANATGGGTCAGTAAATATCAAATGCAGTCACCAACTCATTTTAAAAGCAAACAGAAAAAGAGGATGACACCTTCCATTCCTTTTCAGAATGTACATAGTGAGACCCTGTCTCAAACAAAAGAACCAGAAAGTNCTCAGGGCTCACTCAAAATTCCTCCACAGAGTTAAACATTCATTTCAGTTCTATACTTGTCTATCATAAGCTGGAGTGACCCCNATTGAACTGTAAGGCTAATAATTCCCAGGAAGGAAAGCATTTTTAAGAAGTTACTGACTAACAGATCAAAGAGTTCTCAAGAATATTAGTAAAGTAAATGCTGATCCTAAAACAGTACAACAAACAACAACCAAAGGGATAGAGTATGTGAAGATGGGTCAACAGATAAGATCACCTATTATGCCCAGCTGTGGTGGTGCCAAGCTTTAATCCCAGTACTTGGGAGGCAGAGGCAGGAGGATTTCTGTGAAGTTCAAGCCTGGTCTACAAAGCAAGTTCCAGGGCAGCTAGGACAGTTACACAGTGAAAACCTATCTCAAAAAAAACAACAACAAAAAAGAAATCAAAGAAAAAAAAATCACCTGTTGCTTTTGAAGAGGTCCTAGACCAGTTCTCAACACTCACTGGAAGGAAACAACTATTCCTAACTTCAGGTCAAGAGAATCCAATGCTCTCTTCAGGCTTCAGTAAATGCCAGGAAGACAAGTGGTACACACACACACACACACACACACACACACACACACATACACACAGTGTGTGTGTGTATGTATATATATATTTCAGACATTTGAAAACAATATAAAAATGTAAAAACATACACAAAGGTAGGGACAATGTTATACACCTGCAATTCAGTGATGCAGGAGATCACTATTAATTTCATGACTGCATGCATTGTTGGTCTGAAAAGTAACACTCTATCAAAGTTCAAAAGTCATGATGTAGGTAAAGTTAAGCACAAGAGCAAATGCTTAACATGTACAAAAACCTGATTCAATCTGTCAAAAATGAAAACATAAAAATATTAGGCAAGAAAAATGAATTAGCAAGGAAAAGCAATTGTTTCTATTTTATCTTACATTGTTTAGAAATGAAGTCTCCAATGCTGATGATGGCATGACTACATGAGAAGGAAGNGGGCTGCTCACTTTCACCAAAACAAAGAAACGTGGTGAGACTATATTCCTCCAGAAAGGCTCCTCCAAGTTAGTCTTGAACTTTCTGCATCTGCCGCCAAAATACTACTATGACTTCATGATCAGCTAAATAAATGTACTGATTAAATCAAAGTATAATACAGAGATATAGGGTACCTTCTTGAAAGGCAAAAATAAAGTGAAAGTGACAGCTTAGTTTTAAAATCTTTTAACTCTAGCCAATGGAAAGGCTAACCATGGAAGAGGCATCACCACTTGGCCTCCTATTGGCCTAGGACAACTTTGTATTTCATTCTCAAGTACACACTGTAGAATTCACANAGGATATGTCCTGGAGAGATCTTGGTCCTACATGAGGAAATTGTTTCATATATTTGGAACAAGGTCTCATTCTGTGCTCTGGTCTGGCCTCAAGGTAGTGGCCTCCTGCTTCAGCTTTTCAAGTGCTGAGAGTACAATTGTGAGTCACCATGACTGGCTAAAGAAAACTCTGTATAAAACCTGACACAGTGGCAAATTATTTGACTATCACATGGGAAGTGCATGAGTTTGATCCCTAGCTCACAGGAGGAAATAAATAACTAATGTGGTCTCATTACTCATCCAATATGCGCATAAGTATATAAAATGCATCTGAGGCTGTTCAAGCAAAACTCAATCAAAAGAGACGAGGAAGGACCGTATATATTTATCAAAGGTAAAATCCGACATCATGACTTTTAAAATTCTAACTAACTGAAATTTCTGACTGGGCCTTTAATTCTCATTCTGATTGGATTAATGGTGTGGCCCTGCACCTTAACTATAACAGCATGAGTCCATGATCTGACTCAATTACTAAGTCCAAGGAGAATGTAACAAGCCAAGTCCTTAGTAGGACCCCAGACCTTAGCATTACTGACTCCAAGATGGAAGTGCCATTCAGGCTGTAAAACTCAGCATGTAGAAAGTACCACCAGCCTAAAGGAAAACAAGGTCTAATCCATCAAACTACATTCATAGGAAGTCTCTAAATGGACTATCCTTGCTTTTTAGACTGTAGTTCTGCTTCTNGCTAATTGTCTTGTTAAATGAAGTATGGCAATCCAGAGGATAGTTTTTGTGNTTAAAAGCTCATCCCAAAAAAGGCCCAGGGCTACACTGGATTCAGAACACCCAGTGTACTTGCAGGCAGATAATAAAGACTTTCTCTTGGCTTAAATCCATGTCCCAGCAGTATTCTCTGGTGAACACCCCAGAACAAGCACCTCACAGAACTTTCTCCAAAACTGACTACATACTCAGACACAAAGCTGTTAGCATTCAGACCCGCCCACCCAGCATCCTGACAACATCGTCCTACGTAAAGTCCCTTTTAAGAGAAAACTCCTCCACCCCCCTCAATTCCCACAAGGTTCTCACCTCCAGTCTCTCTCTCTCCCCCTCCCTCCTTCCCTTCCCTTTTCACGTGATTGCTGCCTACATGATGTCATTCCTGCTGCTCTCATCTGCCATGAGCTACACTTGCCGTGTCTGCATGTTGTATCTCTCTCTCACCTAGCAAGGAGCTCCTTAGCTCCAACTCACTAAGGTCTTTCTCCCATTATTTTTACAACAAAATTAAGTCTCAACAGATACAATAAAATTGAAATAATACCCTGCATCCTATCAGACCACACAGATTAAAGCAGGACATCCACAACAACAGAAGCATCAGAAAGCTTACAAATTCATTAAATCTAAAACCTCTCTATTGAATGAAAAATAAGCCAAGATAGAAATAAAGAAAGAAATACAAGATTTTCTAATGAGAACTGTGCCACAGACTGAATGCTTTCTCAAGGAATCAGTCCATGGGGCTGCAGAGATGGATCAGCAGTTAAGAGCACTGGCAGCTCTTCCAGAGATTCTGAGTTCCATTCCCAGCAACCACATGGTGACTCACAACTATTTCTGATACCCTTGTCTGGAGTAAAGGCATATACATGCAGAAACAACACTCATATACCTAAAATAAATAAATAACCTTTTTAAAAAAATCAGTTTCTAGTAACAGAGACCATCCCCCAAAATAAGATCAGTCCATTACTTTTTCATTTAGCCTTATTTGATTTCCCAGGACACATAGAGAATAGAGAGATAATATAACAAAATATTACACAACCTGTCTTACTGCCTGTTCCCTTGCCGTGAAGAAGCACTATGAGCAAGGCAATTCTTATAATGGAAGGCTTTTAATTTGGGGATTGAGTGTTAGTTCATTCTCATCTTGAAAGGAAGAATCACAGTGGACAGGGATGGAGCTGAGTGTTACATTGTTACATCCTGATACACAGGCAGGCAGGCAGGAAGAAACACTTGCCTTACACTGGGCTTTTGAAACCTCAAAGCCAACCAGCATTGACACACCAATACAAACAAGACACATCTACTCCCACAGGGACATAACTCCTAATTTACTCAATTACTTCCACTAATTAGGGCATTCAGAGATACAATACTTAGGGTGTTGAGCTAAAAATAGAAGCCATGACAGGAATACAATCTAAGAAAGAGCTCTATAGGAAAAGACTAAAAGATATTAAGGAAAACAGAGAGAGGGGAACAGGGGAAGATAGAGAAGAAGAGAGACACAAAAACAAAAAGAAAAAATATTTCCTCTAAATAGGATGAGCAAACTCCTCTGGCAGGATTATAGGCTTCCTTATTAACCTTCCCTACCCCATCTAAGAAAAGATTAAACAATTGGAGGCCTCCAAACTTAGGTTTAGGTCCCTACCTTTTCTCTGAGTGCATGGATTATTCCTTGTTTCCCTCGCTACTCAGTTCCCTCAGAGAACCTGGGAAACCTTGGATCAGGTCTGCTGGAAACAATGAAGGCAGTCAGTCTCTTGGTGTGCTTAAGTGTGACTGTTGTAGATGATGTCATCTGGAAGCTGCATTCTAACTAGGTACTAACAAGGCTACAAAAGGTTGAAATTTTATTTACCGTTTTATTTTTCAGACAGAATTTCTCCCTGTAGCCCTGGCTGCTCTGTAACTTGCTCTACATACCAGGCTGACCTCTGCCTCCCAAGTACGGAGTTAAACGCATACACCACCCCCGCTGATTTAATTAATTTAATTTAACAAATTAAACCTTAAAGTCTTCAGTCCAACAAACATGGAGAGTCATAAATCTGTCTGATCACAGCCCAGACCATACTCAATTGGGATAAAATGTTGGCCAAGCAACACCTAGTGTTTGGGAACTGAGGAGGTGAAAGACCTAGATGACAATTGGCTTCAACAGTTACAGTGTGGTGAAACATGTGGATGGACTCAACTGTCTCTAGTTGGGGTCATGGAATTCTTTCCTCTGTTCCCAAGCTGCATGAGGCCTACCTGCCTGGGCCATAGGGACCATCTCCTCCTATATTCATGCAAACCTAATTGAAGAGTCTTTTTAAGGAAAGGGTGTAAGGGTGCACATTTAACCTTGGAGAAGTGTGGATTCCCCTGGAAATTGTGCCTGATGGAGGATGGGCTTCCTTAGCAGGGAGCTGGATTAACCTTGAGTAGAAAGCAACCATGNGGTTTGCTGTCATCTTGTCTATTATGTCAATATTTTATTACAATAGAGAATTTGAGGCATAGATACAGTAAAAGTTCAATAAAACTCTAACAGCTTATGCTACCAACAACAGAAATCGCATGAGAAAACGTCATCGTGAATGAAAAATGATCAACACACGACTGAATAAATAGTACACGCAGTGACACCATCTGACTTCTAACTTTGAATTAATGAATGCAATGAAGACTGCGCTGCACNGGGCGGTGGTGGCGGCTCAGACCTTTAAACGAAGCACTTGGAAGTTCGAGGCCAGCCTGGTCTACAGAAAGAGTTCCAGGACAGCCAGGGTTACACAGAGAAAACCTATCTCGGGGGAATAAAAAAGACTGTACTGTCAGGGAAAGAATAAAGAGATCAACAGTGTTGGGAACCAAGTGTTGGGAACCAAGAGAAAGGGCACAGAAGGGTTTCCAGTCTTAATGGCTCCTGTCTTGGCCCAGCTCCCTAGGTAGGCGTGGCAGTTGCCAGAAGCCTCAGTAAGGGTTTTGTTTCCAGGGCATAGCTGGATCTGCTGCCCACTACACAACAGAACAGGAGAGCAAACTTGGGAATAAAAACACAATAAATATTCAGTCAAACGTAACAAGAGCCCAGGAATCCCAGGAAGGCTGGCCTTAGTGACACAGGTGACTGGACCACCTTTATATAAGACACTAGAGTGACCAGGCTCTGCAAATCTACCTTTCCTGGCAAGAGTGAAAAACAGCGCATGCGCGCGCCCCGCCCCGCCCCGTGAAACTTTCTACACAAACGCTCACACTCCCCCATGCTCTGCGCAGGCGCCTGCCGCCAAGCTTCATCACTCAGAGCTCGGCTTCTACCTGGGAGTTGCAGGGACCTCGGGGGACCAAAGGAAATCACTCCGGACACCGCATCCCGACGCCATTTCCGCAGGCCCGGGGTACCCCACACCGGCTCCCCGGCTCCTCCCCACGTGGGACGGCGGTCCCTCACTCACCATGGCGGGTATGGAACTCGCCGGCTCTTTTCACGACTCCCACCGGTCTCAGCCCAGCACACTGACACCAAAGCCTGCCTAAACGCGGGGTGACCAAGCCTAAAGCATGGCGGACGGGAAGTGCCCTCCCCATTGTGACTGGCAGTCCACCTGGAGGCCCTTATTGGCTACTGAACTAGAAGCAGCTCCCTTAGGGACAGAGTGCTGTGATGTGAGGGAGCACAANGATTGGCAGCCCTGGCTTCCACCCCAGGCACAGAACTGCCTCAGACCTGCAGAGATTGGCATTGCAGCAGAATTTAGGGCCGGGCTGCAAAGTCTTCCCTGAACTACTCCTGCACTCAGTAGGACTCTTTTCGGGGACATTAGTGAGGTTTTGCTNTGAAACTGAGAAAGGACAAAGGAAACTTAGCAGTTTCCAGGCTAAGCAAAACCTCAGGCNAGCTGTGGAAAACNTGCTATGATTTTCATTTTTGTAAGAAGAAAGTTTGATTTTAAAAAACTATGCACTAATATGCACTCTCTTAAACTGTTATTCTGTAGAAAAGGCCCAACAGTGTAAATACAGGATTTAGAGAAGTAAACCCTATGGGATCAGAGTGAGCTTTTTACTTGTATGTATATTTACTATGGAGCCTCAATGCTCTGATGACTAAATTATACATATTTTACCATCCACTTGGCATAGGGTCTACAGATTTGTTTTCTGTCAATTCTACATCATCAGTGAAAATAAGTGAGCCACATTAAGAATACTTATTTTNACATCATGCTCCTATTGCTTCATCTTTGTNAGGGNCNCACTCTGCAGCCCTGCCTGGACAGGAACTCACTATGCAGACCAGGCTAGCCTAAAAATCATAAAGATNAGTTTGCCTCTGCTGCAGAGTACTAAGATTAAAGGCCTGCGCAACCATGCCTGACTTCTATTAATTCTGCACNTTTACTAATGAAACAAACAGAAGCTAGGTGTGGCANACAANTGTACTCTGTACTGANCACACTGTTGCAGGAAGACCACTGTGAGAATTAGGCAAGCATGGGTTGTAAGTGAGACCCTTTGTCAAAAGAGCAAATGGCAAACATGTGCAGCCTCTGCCACCCCAGCTTTTGGGACCATTAGTGTCAGTCTTTGTCCTGGAGTCCACTTGGATCTATGGCAACCTGATCTTTGCCCCCAAGTCCACAGTCCACTTTTTAACATCTGTGTCTGGAATCTGTGATGGTGCTGAGGCAGCAGTCAGCAGCAGTGGGAACAACATGAAGAATCCCTGTCCAGCTGCTTTACTGCTATGCTCCACGGCTCTGTGGAGGAATTTTATCCTGTGTCCTGCCTGCAGGCCTTCCACTGAGGATTCTTTAAGCCACACTAATACTTGACTGGCATATTCAGTCTGGGACACTATAAGATTTCAGGGTCAAGAAATCTACTTTCCTGGGNCTACTAATTGTACTTAAACTATGAAAATAGCAGGTGGTCACATGCTAATGCTGATTACGGAATGTATGGGATGTTGGGATCACAGAGGTCCTTGTACTCACAGAGAAGTAGTAACAGAACCAGGAAGTTAATCACCCAGAGGTGTCTGCTCAATGGAGGAGATACAAATCAAACATTGATTCCATCCAGAAGACTGAGAGTGGATTTTGTTAATGACCTGGTGACAATTTGCTATCTGTGGAGCAGACCTCACCCACATTTTGCTATAGAGACAGACCTCACCAATCTTTCCCAGAATGATTATCCCAGAGTCTTCCCTCCCTAGTTCATTAAGCATTTGAAGGANATGTCATATGTANTNTATGGCCTGCTGACCTCTATGCTATCCTGGGCAGAGATCATAGTAGATTCTAGGCCTTTTAGCTATAGCACCCATGTACATCATGGTCACATGTACTTTGTAAAGGACTTCCTATGTAATCACACTCTCAGCTTTCTTGTACACCTGGAATTGGACTGATTGTTNCCTAGAAANGTTTTCATGAATTGTACTGTGTTGTAAATATGCTGACAATGATCTGCCTGATAATAGTCTCACTGAAGTCTGGTCCAGGTTAACGAAGTCAATCTGCACTGGGTTTTCATTCTCATCCTTCAGGAACCCCACACCTGGTGCCCAATGTGGGGCACAGGACCCTTGGAGAAGGTAAGAAGAGTTGACCTTAACAAAAATTAAGGGATCCTTTCACTGATAAGGGGTGAGAGACTGGGACTAAATATGGGCTCTTCTCAGTTATCTGCAACANAGCATTTTGTTCAATTATTGAAATATTATTTTAAGATCCAGAGGAACAAAATATTCAGAGCTACAGGTCTACAAACTTTAGAATGCATAAGAACTAAAGCAAAGTGAGCCCATGAAAACAGGAATAATAATGTGGAATAGACTGTATGGGGACCACTGCTGCCTGATAATTTTCCAGCATTTCAACATTGTGGATCACAATTCTCGAGCACCATTTTACTTTCATTTTTAATAATTCTCACTGTGTCTTATGGAAGACACAGTGGGCTTTTCCTTTGGGAAATTTTGGGTGGGCTTCAGTGGAGAATGAAGATGTATACAATGGGGACCTCTTTAAACAAAATAATTCTTTGGAAAAAAAAATCCCTACCACTGTGAAACCACATACCATGATAACCCTGCTTACTTCTACACAAGTTAACACCAAGCTGCTAGAAAAGTTAGATGAGTAACATATGCTTGATAAATAAGATTTATTTAGCAAATAAGATTTTTTTGATAAAAAAAAGGTACATTTGACAATCAAGATTTATAATTTCCTAAGGTCTACTCAGTTCACAGTAGTATTTATCTAGCTTTGTCTTCCTAACTTTAAGCATTAGCTATTTAGATAAACTAAGCAACATTCTATAATAGAGGATCTGGTCCCCTGAGAAAGTCCTTTTCCCAATATCAGGCATTTAAACAAAAGTTGACATTTCCACTAGGGCTTGGAGAAAGTGCCTTCCTTCTATAAAGGGAGCCATTCTCCTTATCTCTGTCAAAAGGAACTAGTGGCCCTTCCATTAACACATGACTGTGGTGTCTATTAACTTGTCGTGGTCCATTCTAGCTCCCTCAACCCCTGCTCACAAGCCCCAACCCAGCACACAGAACCCCTTCCTCCCATTCCCATTTAATCCTTTGTGCAACTGTAGAGTATAAAGGTGTAGCCTTCTTTTAATAAAGCAGCAGCTATTCAGATTCCCCCTCAGATCCTGTCAGCCTTGATGTAGGGGGAGGAGCTCAGTCCTGCCTCAACTTGGAGTCTATTCTTTATTAAGACCATGGGAGGCCTGCCCCTTTCTGAATGGAGACAGAGAAGCAGTGAATGGGGAAGAGGGTAGATGGGAGGTAGGTGGAAGGTAAGAGGTAGAGATAAGGGAGGAAAACTGTAGTGAGTATTTAAAATAAATGGAAAAAAATGTTAATTAAATAAAAAAGTACGTTTACATATGGAAGGCAATATGATATTTCCATACAAGCAAACATTTGTGGAATTATCAATTCAGGTAATTAATACAAGCAGCTATTTATTAAAACAGAGAGACCTAATGTGAAATTGAAAGAATTTTATGGAAGGATTGTAAATGTACAAAGGATATTGTAGGAGGAAACATTTGGAATGAGGTACTTGAGTATAGAGTCTAGTTAACAGAAAGTTGGAATGGATGAAACATTAGTTGTTCAGAGACAGAAATGGAAAGGAGACAAAAAGTGGAAAAAAGGTTTAATGCACTCCTTCATAATGGGGGAAATTATTAAGGCAACTCCACATAGTTAACAGAAGGTTTATTTAGGGCAACTTACAGCAAGTAAAGGGGTTGGTCACAGGGTACAGGAGAGGTGAGGTGCAGTCCAGTGGTGTTCTCTGGAGAATTCTGCTCGATCTCTCATCCAGCATTCAGGATCCAGGAACCAAGAGGGTCAGCATGGCCAGATCTCAGGTCTTAAATGCTCCTGTCTCAGCCCACCCCAGGA